>CM049845.1:2547189-2634689 GCA_027422415.1 Schizothorax lantsangensis
CGCCCTTCACCAGGCTCCCGACGGGAGTGGGTGTGTGAGAGAGGAGGGGGCGCTGAAACAGCCAGGTCTGGCGGCGTGTGATGAGGCACACACCTGAAGTGAATGGAGCCTCATCACCGCCGCTGTTATATGCCGGCTGCGCCTCTCCTCTGGAGACCGGTCTCTTCCCCGTGCATGCACGCTGGTGTCCTCGTGGGTCCAGGAAGGGAGCGTCGAGCGCGGAGGACCGCACCCGCGAGACGGCTGACGGGCCAGGATGCCGGGCCGTACCCCTGGAAGCGCCGCGGGCCCAAAGGAGGACGAAGCCGCCGATAGAAGCCGCCGCCCTCGCGCCCCGGACCCAAGGGGGAGCGCGTGCGGCCACCGGACTCCACCCCTTACCTGGACCCTTCCTTCCAGAACACTGCCCTTCCTTCACAACCCGCGCAGCACGACGAGGACACCAGATCCCCTGTTTATTTTGGACACTTAATCCCCTTTGGACACTTTATTTTATTATTTCTGTTTAATAAAAGCCTCTCCGAGGCCTGACGCCACACCCACTGTGTCTGTCGTTTGCTCCTCCCGCCACAATATATATGTGTATGTATGTATATGTATATGTATAGCTATTAACAACCATTTTTGATGGTATAATGGTTTATGGTTTGTAAATATGTATATTACAAATAGTGTTCTTAATCTTTCCCCCATTCGCGCTGTAAAAAACAACCAATAAGATTTAAGCTTATTGGCAGGTCTACTAGCTGCTGCTGCTTCCCAATACATCATACAGAGCTTGGTATATTTAATGGGCTTTAGTAATTAAGTTACAAAATAGGACGAAACAATTAATATATGTTCCAGTACTCTTGTATTTTCTTCAACTCGGCCTGTAACCGCCAGAAAACTAAAAGAAGAAGAAGAATTTCTTCAACTCATCTCGCTTGACTCTCTGCTCATGCGCTATGTGAATGTACGCAGGTGTTCGGAGACGAGGACAAGACGACGACAACGACGAACTTCAGATCGTTTTTGATGTTTGGCAGCACAACTAGGTATGTTGGTGCAGGTGACCTACTTATAAACCTCATTCTCACCGTGTATGCTGTCGTCATTGTATTGTGTATAAAAACTTAACCTAAAATAATTTATTTTGCTTGTTGTGTTGAAAGCGGAAAAGGACAATTTTATTAGTTTAAACGAAGAGTAACGTTAGGCCTATTAGTTTCTGTCTAACCGTCAGTTGAGACCAGTTTCTTACTTTCTACGTTAGTCATCGATTTTTACTGAACATTGTTTTAAATATACAGTTTGTAAGAGATTTTAATCAGTTGTAAGATCTTGATTTGGCATAGGCCTAACCGTGCGAACAGTCTTTCTAGAACATGCGGTGTGCACGTGTCGTTCACGTGGAAATGAACAGCGTGAGATAACTTATGCGATAGCTTCATTAAGTAATTTCTGACTTATGCAATTTTGGGTGACTTAAACTCATGCAGTGGAAGTGTAAATTCTGCTTGTTTTCGTGTGAAAAGAGGGCTCAGGTGCTAAAGCACTATCGATTAAAACATGGAGGCTTCACTAGAAGTACAATTCCATGTCTCTATACCGATTGTCTATGCTCATTTAAGTCATTTAATTAATTTAGAGTGCACTTAACGAAAAATCATTCACATCAGGTACATGGTAGCCAGGCCAGTGCACGTGAGAATACTCCTTTTATATTTCACTGCCTACTTTGCAGTTTTGAGGAGCCCTGCACAGAATCCATTTTTTTGTCTCATTTGCAGCAGCACCTGAAAAATCATGAAATGGTGCAGTGTCCATACAGAAATTGCAATTTTAAGAGCAATGTCTACTCTACATTTAATGTACATAAATGTAGAGAGCATAGAACACCTGATCAGAGGCAGCTAAAACCTGACATTCTCTTACATGTTGTTACAAATGTGCAACAAGAAGTGCCTTTATGCCTTGATCCAGTAGATGCAAACTTGGAGGAAAATGATGCAGAGAATGAAAACCTTGATGATTTGCAGCATCAGCTGGAGCATAATTTAGCCTCACTCTTTCTCAAAATGCAGGCTATTTTACATTTCTGATTCTGCAGCACAGGAAGTAATACAACAAATAAATCTAAATTTACTTCTGTCAGAGCCTCTTGTGCTCGCCTGCTTTTTGGGCTCATTTATGATCTGAATTTTGAGTACCCTGCTGTACTGAAGAACACGTTTGATTTCATTCAAAGGGTGATTCTGTCACTCGGGCACAAGTCTCTCAAACCTAAGATACAATCCCTGAAAAATCGCCTGTTGCTGTAACATGTTGTGCCATGATGGACCATTTTTCAGTTTGTTCATAATTGACCCTTGCAGAGTTACAAAAATGGTAATCAGGACTGAAGAATATATATATATATTTTTTTTTTGCCTATTGGAAAACGAGCATTCTGCTCAATGTTAAGTAGCTGGTCTTAGAATAGAGTTAAGTCTTTAAAAGAACTTCAAAATGAATAGGAAAGTTGTTCAGTACTAAAAAACTGAAGAATATGTTTTGTTTCCTGTTGGAAAACTTGCAGTTTGCTTAACAGTGTTAAGTGGTTGGTTTTAGAAAATATGTTAATTTTAGAACATTGTGTGTGTGTATGTAACTACTAAACTTGTTCACTCTGTTGTCCAATTCTGTATTTCACCACTGTGTGAAAAAAGGTAAAAATGTAAAAAAAAAGAAAAGAAAGGGACATTGATTGTTGTACGTAATTGCTGTATGTGCAAAATTGCAGTATGTGTGTTGTTGATTTAAAGGCATGACTTGAGTAACATTATTTTATTGAATAAATAAATGTTCCAGTGTTGTGCCAAAAATCTTTTGTCTGTCTTTGTTTTAATAACTTAGAGTTTTGAGTACAACTTACTTGAGAAATTTAAGGTAATCAGTTTCCACACATTTTTCTAGTAATGTGAACAAGCAGACTTGTTAAGATAACTGTTTTGTTTGTACTAAACTTATCTTAAATTTGTGAGTTGGCTCAACTTGTCAGATTGAGTTACGAATACTCAAGTATTCTAGTTACCACTACAAATACACAAGTTATATATACAAAGTTGTAGTAAGTTGTATCAACTCAAAATTAATTAACTAATTTGCTTGAGAAAGTTGAGGTAATCAGTTTCCACAGGTTTTCTAAGTAAACTCAGCTAATTACTTTTTACAGTGTACTAAGACATTTCTAATATGATGTTCTCCATAATATGAGATGATAATGGACTGGTTTCTGAGAGAAGATGAATCTTCAGAGCCCTCATTTATCAACAGTGCGTATGCACGGATGTGTGCGAACAGTTTCACGCAAAGTGTGGGATCTACCAACTTGTACTTAGACGTAGGAATGTGTGTAAATATGAGCACAACTCTGAGCATGCTTACGCAGATAATCTAGTGGTAGAATGGTGATACAAGAAAAAGAAAGTACTGCCGCATGTGTCCTGTGTCCTTTAATTGCAAATACTCAAATTTGATATTTCAAGCTAAACATTTACACAATTAGTTTGAAAAGCTATAAAGGACAGTTAGGAAGTTGATTTTATAGCTACATGGTCATGGATGATTTTGCCTTGCTGGAAGATTTTTCAGAAAGCGTGTTTTCAAAGAGTGCACTGATCTGTTTAGTGAGAGCACAGAATGGCTGCACCGCTTTCTTTGCCATGACTTCGGTGAGGACGTATACATTCACATGATAAAGGGAGTGTTGTCACCATATATGGTTCATTGGAGGCATTTCTGAATGCGAACGACCATGAACGTGAACGAGAGCATGGTGCTTAAGAACATGTGGCATTTATCAGCAATGATTACTTACTGGTGTGCGTAAGAACTGCGTGCGCAAGTTTGATAAATACAGATTTTTTTTGTACTTACACACAATCTAAATTTCCTTCGTAGGACAATATATATAGAACTTTTTCTCCGCACTCTTGATGAGGACCCAGGACTTTACCTCTGTCTGAGATCTTGAACTCCTCTTTGAAGAAAACCTCCAGTTTGTCTCTCAGCTGATGAACAGATTCTCTCAGGTCATCAAAAGAGACGAGAGAACTGAAGAGATCGTCATTTACGTCTGTAGATTCAGGAGGAGCTGAGAGAGACTGGAAACTCTACAGAAAACAGAAATCACAACTCAGCTCCACACACGGACGCCGCTTATACAAGTGAAAGAAAAGCTCTGACATGAGACCCATTTGAGCCGAAAGCCATTTGTTTCTTTCAAAAGAAGATGATGAGATGAGAGTCTGACTGATGATTATATAATAAGACACTCATGAAATGTTTCTCTGTGAGTCTCGTGTCACAGCAGGATCTGCTCAAGTCCACTATGACCCTGTTCTTCTAGATCTGTGTTACCTGCAGGAACTGGATGTGATCCTGTGTGTGTGAAAGCTGCTCCAGCTCAGCGTCTCTCCTCCTCAGATCATTGATCTCCTGCTCCAGTCGCTCCAGTCGTCCTTCAGCTCGACTCACTGCTTGCTTTTCCTGATCTCTGATCAGCCGTATCAGCTCAGAGCGGCTTCTCTCAATGGAGCAGATGAGCTCAGTAAAGATCCTCTCACTGTCCTCCACTGCTGTCTGTGCAGAGCGCTGTTAGGACACACAGTGATTCAGGCTTCAGTGAGTCTGAACTGAGACTGAGACAAACTTCTCTTCTTCTCCAGACTCACCTTATGAGACTCCACAGCCTCTCTCAGCTGCTGGAGATCTTTCTCTCTCTGCTGGATTCTCTGCTGGATCGTCTTCTGCGTCTCCTTCAGCTGCTTCTGCAGGACAAACAGATGATAGTGAATGAATGTGATGTAATCGTTCGCAGAAGCACCATTGTGTGAACTCATCCGTATTTGAAGAAGACTCTAATCGTTCTTGAAAAACTGTTTAATGTGAGCAGTATGCAAGCCTGGTAGCCGTCTATTGTGGTGTGATTCAATTTGAATAATTTCAGGTATGGAGTTTTATATGATGTGGGATTTTAAATTGTGAGTCTTGTATTCTGACTTGTTCTTTGTGTAATAGTAAAGCGGCGTGAGATCACGTTTTATAAGGATACATTTGGCAGGCTTCATCTATAGATCAGGTATGGATGTTTTAAAGAGTAGTAAATGTGTGTTAATGACTTGCTTGATCTTATGATGTTTTTTTTATTTTATTTGTAGGAGAGTTTGTCAGCCACTATTTTCTTTACCTCCATATTAAATTAATGATCTAGTGTTTGTTGTGTGCTAATTAGATGCAGCACTCAGTGAGCGCTTTGAGAAAGGTGAAGGGGGAGAGATTTTTGTTTTCATTTGTATTGTATTGCATTGTGTTGTATTTCTTTGGAATTGTATTTTTTATTTATATTTGTTTGGTTGGTTACTGATGGTAACAATGGTACATTTAACAGCTTTGTATAGTGTAATGGCATTGGGCAACGAGCAATAATTCCCTTTAAAGTTTATCTGCAGTGTATCACGTGAATATTGTGATATTGTATTGTGTGTATTAGATTTTTTTTAAAAGGGCTTTGACCTGCCTTGCCTGCGTGTGTTCCATTATACCCTTTTTTTAACCTGCCTGTTGTGAAAAATTTCTTAGCATTTATTTAAGTGTAATAATAAATAAAGTTATGTATTTTTGTACACCAGCACCTGCCTTTGTCCTTTAACTAGGATATGCATGAATATCTCATTGGTCTCTATTACATGCCTACACATTAGTTTCCAATTGCGCAAATTGAAATCGCGAATTGAAAATACGCCTAATAGAAACGTGCCTATTTCGCAAAAACGGCCATATATCGCAAAAAAGTTTTTACGCTCGCATGAGGTGGTTTTTCAGGCAATTCGAAAAAGGAATAACTCGCAAACTGCAATGAAAATGTTTTTTTTTTTCTCGCATTTACAGGTCACATGGTGTATGTAAAATGTCATATGATCAGTCTTCAATGTACTATAACCTCCAAGAAACACTTAATACGTGGCCGCTCTCAAGGGCTTTGCCTGCCATTCATGCTTAGACAATTTACACTGCACACGTCTGCGGCGCAGTGTGGCTGTGATACGGCCACCGGAGTTGATCTCAGCCACTCTCGTCTATGCTTGTGTTTATATGAGCCGCGCCGCGCACGTTGCTCCCCGCGCTGCTTCTGTAAAGATACATGCACGCGCATCCTTCCATTAAATATAGCCAAAATCTGTCAAAATCCCATCAAATTCCGTTGCCATGACTTATCGCGAAAGGAAAAAAATAAGTTTTTGTTGCATAACATCTGTTAATAGAAACGCCGTCATTTCGCAATACTTTTTTAATCGACATTTATAAAATATCGCCAAAGTTTTGCGCAAATCTGTAATGGAAACGCGTTGTATAGTCAGAAATAAAGGTACAAATCTGTCACTGGGGCGGGACCTTTTCAAAAGGTACACTTTTGTACATATTAAGTTCAAATATGTACACTTTAAGTAATAATATGTACCTTCAAGGTACCAAAATGGACCATTTATGTACCTTTTGAAAAGGTACTGCCCCAGTGACAGCTTTTGTACCTATATATATATATATAAATTCCGTGACAGAAAAATTTAACAATTTAACAATTTATTGTTGTTGAACTCTTTATTGTTTACTTTTAAAGAATACAACTATAAATTAATCATAAGTTTAATTTCTCATCAGTCCTCACCTCTTTCTCTGTCCTCTGTGCTGCAGCTGATACAGTGTCATGGTTTTTATGTTCATCCACCAAACACAGCAAGCAAATACATTTCTGATCAGTGCGACAGAAAACCTCAAGGAGCTTGTCGTGTTTCTGGCAGATCATCTCCTGCAGTCGTCCAGTGGCTTCAGTCAGATTGTGTCTCTTTCCTTTAAACCAACTCTCATGTTGTTCGAGGTGATTCTGACAGTAAGAGTTCAGACACACCAGACAGGACTTGATGGCTTTGTATTTTCTTCCAGTACAGACGTCACACTGAACATCTCCAGCTCCAGCAGGAGCCACACTTTGAAGATTAGTCTTCTTCAGTTTCTCCACCACTTCAGCCAGCACTGTGTTTCTAGCTAAAGCAGGTCTTGGACTGAAGGTCTGTCTGCACTGAGGGCAGCTGTAGACTCTCTTCTTATCCTCCTCATTCCAGCAGTCTGTAATACAGCTCTTACAGTAACTGTGTCCACACTGGATGGTCACTGGATCCTTCAGGAGATCCAGACACACCGCACACAAGAACTGCTCCACTGAAATACGGGCTTCTGCCATTTTCCTGCATGTGAGCGCTGATATAAAGTTGCAACAGGACAACAGCACTTCCGTTTCGGTTTCTCTGATTCTTCCTGGTTCTGTGTTTGAGAGACAGGAAAAACAGGCGTGTCTGTAAATTCCCAGATAATAGAAATGTCCACTAGATGTCAGCCTCATACAGACACTGAGAACTGGTGCTAAATGGACTGCTAGCACAGCCAAAGAGTCAGTTTGGCTGGTTAGCATGGTTTTCTAACGAAATACTTGTTTTGCAAGCAACACATGGCTTATATGCAGTGGCGTAGCTATGGGTGGGCCCGCCACCCACCCACCCAATAAGAAGTTGGTAATTTTCCAAATGGATGTAATTTATTAAACGATACTAATAAACGTCTTATTTCATTGTAATTTTATATATTTATAAAAAAATATTAAACGCTTGTTTGTTTTCATGGTCAATTACAGGTCGTTTCTTAGTTTCCCCTCTTCCTATAGGTGCATCACGCTTGTCAAAATGATGATGATTCGTCAGTTTCTGTTATTCCCACCCACAACGTTATGTTTACGACGTAAGGATATAATAGTAAAATGCACGTGTTTGTGGAGTTAAATTTGAAAATAGCCGAGTTGAGTAAAAGTCTTAGCAATAAATCCGGACCGTCTACAAATGAAACCCAACAGACCACCTGAGGGTGCTGGATTAATCGATCGGAAACTTCTGAACCAAGCGTGTTTGAAGCATCGTATTAGCATAGGTACAGTGTTTGATCCGCTAAAAAGATGCGTCCTTTGTGGAAAGAAACACATAAACTTTGTGCTGGATCCTGGTCGCCACAACAAACTGCATAATTTGCAGCTGCGCACATTTCTGCGGTCCTTGATGTGCGTGAACTGACAGATGTTTGATTATGAAATCATCAGCGAAGCCCCGTTGTTTCACACTGACTGAGGTAATGCTTTTTAATACACTTCCTTTAGTTAACTTTAGTTAATGCATTAACTAACATTAGCAATACATTTGTTACCGTGTTTATTCATCTTTGTTAACCAGCTCATGCAAATGTTAACAGATACAACTTTGAATTTGAATAATGTCCTAAATTTTGAAATGAACATTAATATAACAAATTACTAATGTTAATGCATGATTTAGAAGTACTGTGTAATGAACCTTGGTGCTGTATTTTGTGTTGGCAATTTGACATGCAGTTTTCATATGCTACACACTTGGCCCACCCAGTTTTATGTAGGCCCACCCACTTTAACATTTCTGGCTACGCTAGTGCTTATATGATATTATAAAATTTTCGTGAAAATACAGTTATCAGTTATTCACACATCACGTGTCTAATCTCAAGCTTTTTTACGCCACAACTGTAATAAATGACAACTGTACGCGACAACAGCTGTGATAGATAGATAGTACATGTAACAAAGATATAGTAAATATTACCCAGCCTCAATGTCAAAATAAAAAGACAACTTGATAATTATTGCATTAAAATGAATTACAATTGTTGCTGAATAGACGAATTGCAAAAATATCATAATCTGTAAATATCATAAAATATCAGTCTTAAAACATAAAATGCATTTTGAGTAGCCTAAGTTGAATTTTAACATTTGTATTTTATATATATTCCACAATATCTATAAAATATTCCACAAAAATTCCACAAGTTATTTCTTTCTCGCTTCCCAGCACACATAAATAAATATCTTCCTTGAAGCCGCACTCAGCAAATCAAAACTCGACCTCTACTGTAATAGATGAGAATAACTCTAGCAGTTCTGGTTATTATCGCTAGAAGGGGCTATATACTTGTGTACGGTGGAAACCTGTCTGTTAATAAAAGAAGCCTGTACTGTTGGACAGTCAGACCATGCTGTTGTAAAACTGTAACATAACAGTTCATTAGTAACTCGCTTGAACCCCTTAAAAAACTAAATGTTATTGTACATCACATTACCTCACTGTCATGCTTTTGTTATTGCATTTGATGGCCTCATGGATCAGGACAGTTTCATATCATGTGTAGCAACAAACCTGTGTTTAGGAATGTGTTCTTGTGGGATTTGTTGTCATTTAATATTTTAAGAACAAAAAAAATGCCTTTAATCCAGTTGTACCCATAAATGAGTCTAATTCCATTATATGGCAAAGAGCAGCATGGATATTCTACTACTATTGCAGATACATAAGAGTAACAGACAGAACACTTGTTCATTTCTGCACATTTTTCAATGAAATTCACTACAATACAGTGGTAGGACAGATCAGGAGCTCTGGGAGGACCAAAATCCTGCAGAGTTCAGCTCAAAACCTAATTAAACACACCTGAACCAGACATTGAATGTACTCAACATCACTAGAAACTTTCAGACAGGTGTGCTGGGGCAAGTTGGAGCAAAACTATGCAGAAGATTGTCTCTCTAGGAGCAGGATTGGAGACCTCTATAACACAACTAGAACCTTTCATTCCCATACACTCACTGATTAACAAACATAGTGTGATGCATCGCTGGAGAAACTAGCTATGGTGAATAGCTGCTTAATCACATGACAGCACAGTGACTGAATCTACAGTTACCTCTCAAAAAGCAGCCTTTTGTTTCAGTTGTTTGTAGGTGCACATATTTTTGGTGTCCTGTCTACAACTGGAGCTGTCTGCAGAAATGTGATTTATAGCATGTTCCAGTTAGTCAAGGGATAATCAGTCTGTCTTTTCAGATTCAAATGAAACCAATCTACTTTATTTAATCGACTTTAAAAAGTTATGGCCAAAGAATAGTTTAGCTAAAATAAGTGTCAAAGTTCCCATCGTCATTGTCACTGCAAACCAGCACAACAAGGTAGTGACTTACTATTCATGTTAAATTAAAGTAATACTGTTTTATGAACTAAATAACAGGACCTGAAAAGGGTGCAGGATTATTTTGCACACAATTGTAAACGTTCCCAAAATTTCCCACACTGATATAAATCACACGGCAATGAAGACAGTTCAAACATTCCTTTTAATTGTAATCCACAGAACAGGTATTCCAACACACAGTATCCACAAACAAACATCAGCATCATCAATAACCGACAAGGGATTGAACTAAAGAGGGAGCTTAAATAATGAGACTAATGAGGGATAGACAGGTAAAGATGATTAACAACTAAGGGAACACACAAGGAACTGATAAAACACAACAAAAGATCCATAACTGTGACAGGGTTTGGGAGGAGGACGAGGGGCAGGCAAAGGGCTGGCAGGCAGATGATCAAGGAGGTGACGACGAAGGGAGTAGCCACGGAGAAGACAGGAGGAGCCCTGGAGGAGCAGATGGAGGGAGGAGCCAGGAGCAGGAGGAACCAGGTGGGACCCAGACCGCAGCCAGAAGGGCAGCCCACAGGGGAGCCAATGGAGGGAGGAGCCATGGTGGAGGAAGGGCTGACAACTCCAGGGGGCCAACTGACGGATGATAATATGATGAACGGATGGTTCATTTTTAACAGCAGATTCAGTGTCTTTGGAGCTGATCTGCACATCACTGCACACGTCTGCGGCTCCACGGGCACCGGAGCTGATCAAGGCCACTCTAGTCAGTACCATGCCGCAGCTCCTTTCAGAAGCGTCCCATAAGCGGCACTCCACGCTGCTCGGCTAAAGATAGTCTTTTGGGAGTTTGCACAACTTGGAGGATGGAACAAATCCTTGTCGGAGCCATAAGGGGTAACCGTTACATAATACGCTGATCGTGGGCTGCTTTTAAATGAACATTTATTTATAAAACAAAAGATCTTCTTTGGCCATATTAGCCTACTCATTAGCATTAACACAGGCTTTACTCCCTTCAAACTTTATAGAATGTCACCGTTTCTGTCACTGCAACTTCCTGAACAGGCAAACACACACACAGATAAATTGTCTGCCTGATGAAAATAATGTATGTAAGACATGATCATATTTTAGAAAATGTAGTTAATATATGCATCATTAATGATTTATCTAATCCACCCACGACCCAACCTCAAATAATCAGAATGCATTTTTTTATTACCCGACCCACCTGACTCACGGATTATCCGCAGTGCCCGAGGATATAACTATGATCTGCTCATCACTATCGCAGATGGAGCCGGAGTGACAGAGGACCAATGTGGAGCCGGAGGGAAGGAGGAGCCCAATGGAGTCAGAGGTATGGAGGGACGAGGCGAAGCCGGAGTGTAGTCCTGAGGTGAGGGCAGGTCAACGACCAACCAAGGCGGAGTGGGAGGGACGAGGGAGCCCAGCGGAGCTGGTGGACTGACGGGCCACGGTGGAGATGAGGGAGCTAGAAGCCAAAGGTGGAGCTGATGGGCCGAGGGGCCAAGGTGGATCTAGGTTTCTGAGGTTGGAGGCGGAGACTGGGGATCCTCCGGCCTCCATGGAGCTGGAGGCTAACAGGCCCGCTGCGAATCCCCACCACAGATGGCAAGCTGAGGATGAGCTGAGGGACTGACAGGAGTCAGCGAAGGCGAGACTGAGGAGTCAAGGTGACAGAGGTGCAGAGGTGGGAGAGGGAGGTTGGGTGGGAGTTCATGACAGTCGGGGAGGGGGGGTTCTGGGATTGTGTATGCTGCCCACATACACCAAATAGTGACTCCCAGTACCGGGAGCGCTATGGACAGGGGAACAGCAATTCAGGGCAGACAGACAGTTCAGGTACAACCTCCATGGCCGTGAAGTATTCACAGTGCTTCACTTTTTCCAAGATTTGTTATGTTACAGCTTTATGTCAAAATGGATTAAATTCATTGTTTTCCTCCGAATTCTACTAACAATACCCCATAATGACAACATGAAAGAAGTTTGTTTGAAATCTTTGCAAATTTATTAAAAATAAATAATCACATGTACATAAGTATTCACAGCCTTTGCCATGACACTCAAAATTGAGCTCAGGTGCATCCTGTTTCCACTGATCATCCTTGAGATGTTTCTACAACTTGTTTGGAGTCCACCTGTGGTAAATTCACGGCTGTCTATTAAGGTCCCACAGTTCAGAGTGCAGTTCAGAGTGCATGTCAGAGCACAAATCAAGCCATGAAGTCCAAGGAATTGTCTGTAGACCTCCGAGACAGGATTGTATTGAGGCACAGATCTGGGGAAGTGTAAAGAAAAATTTCTGCAGCATTGAAGGTCCCAATGTGTCCCACAATGGCCTCCATCATCCGTAAATGGAAGAAGTTTGGAACCACCAGGACTCTTCTTAGAGCTGGCCACCCGGCCAAACTGAGCGATCGGGGAGAAGGGCCTTAGTCAGGGAAGTGCCCAAGAACCTGATGGTCACTCTAAAAGAGCTCCAGCGTTTCTATATGCAGAGAGGAGAACCTTCCAGAAGAACAACCATCTCTCCAGCACTCCACCAATCACGTCTGTATGGCAGAGTGGCCAGACTGAAGCCACTCCTCAGTAAAAGGCACATGCCAAGAGGCACCTGAAGGACTCTCAGACCATGAGTAACAAAATTCTCTGGTCTGATGAAACAAAGATTGAACTCTTTGGCCTGAACGCCAAGCATCATGTCTGAAGGAATCCAGCACCGCTCATCACCTGGCCAATACCATCCCTACAGTGAAGCATGGCGGTGGCAGTATCATGCTGTGGGGATGTTTTTCAACAGCAGGAATTTGGAGACTAGTCAGGATCGAGGGAAAGATGAATGCAGCAATGTACAGAGACATCCTTGATGAACACCTGTTCCAGAGCGCTCTGGACCTCAGACTGGGGCGATGGTTCATCTTTCAACAGGACAACGACCCTAAGCACACAGCCAAGATCACAGTGGCTACGGGACAACTCTGTGAATGTCCTTGAGCGGCCCAGCCAGAGCCCAGACTTGAACCCGCTTGAACATCCCTGTAGAGATCTGAAAATGGCTGTGCATCGACGCTCCCCATCCAACCTGATGGAGCTTGAGAGGTCCTGCAAAGAAGAGAAACTTAAAAATAGGTGTGCCAAGCTTGTAGCATCATACTCAAAAAGACTTGAGGCTGTAATTGGTGCCAAAGGTGCTTCAACAACGTATTGAGCAAAGGCTGTGAATACTTACAGGTGCATCTCAATAAATTAGAATGTCGTGAAAAAGTTCATTTTTTCTTGTAAGTTATTTCAAAAAGTGAAACTTTCATATATTCTAGATTCATTGCATGTAAAGTAAAACATTTCAAAAGTTTTTTTGTTTTAATTTTGATGATTAGAGCTTACAGCTCATGAAAGTCAAAAATCAGTATCTCAAAATATTAGAATATTTACATTTGAGTTTCAATAATTGACCATCCATACAGTATAAATTCTGGGTATCTCTTGTTCTTTGAAACCACAATAATGGAGAAGACTGCTGACTTGACAATGATCCAGAAGACGAACATTGACACCCTCCACAAAGAGGATAAGTCACAGAGGGTCATTACTGAAAGGTGTGGCTGTTTACAGAGTGCTGTATCAAAGCATGTTAAATGCAAAGTTGACTGGAAGGAAGAATTCGGGTAGGAAAAGTTGCACAAGCAACAGGGATGACTGCAAGCTTGAGAATACTGTCAAGCAAAGCTGATTCAAACACTTGTGAGAGCTTCACAAGGAGTGGACTGAAGCTGGAGTCAGTGCATCAAGAATCACCACGCTCAGACGCCTTCAGGAAAAGGGCTACCAAGACACTTCTGAACCAGAGACAACGTCAGAAGCATCTTACCTGGGCTGTGGAGAAAAAGAACTCAGTGGTCCAAAGTCCTCTTTTCAGATGAAAGTAAATTTTGCATTTCATTTGGAAATCAAGGTCCCAGAGTCTGGAGGAAGAGTGGAGAGGCACAGATTCCATGTTGCTTGAAGTCCAGTGTGAAGTTTCCACAGTCAGCGATTATTTGGGCTGCCATGTCATCTGCTGGTGTTGGTCCACTGTTTTCTGAAGTCCACAGTCAACGCGGCCATCTAGCAGGAAATGTTAGAGCACTTCATGCTTCCTTCTGCTGACAAGCTTTATGGAGATGATGATTTCATTTTCCAGCAGGGCTTGGCACCTGCCCACACTGCCAAAGGTACCAAAAGCTGGTTCAATGACCATGGTGTTACTGTGCTTGATTGGCCAGCAAACTTGCCTGACCTGAACCCCATAGAGAATCTATGGGGTATTGTCAAGAGGAAGATGAGAGACACCAGACCCAACAATGCAGATGAGCTGAAGGCCACTGTCAAAGAAACCTGGGCTTCCATACCACCTCAGCAGTGCCACAAACTGATCACCTCCATGCCACGCCGAATTGAGGCAGTAATTAAAGCAAAAGGAGCCCCTACCAAGTATTGAGTACATATACAGTAAATTAACATACTTTCCAGAAGGCCAACAATTCACTAAAAATGTTTTTTTATTGGTCTTATGAAGTATTCTAATTTGTTGAGATAGTGAATTGGTGGGTTTTTGTTAAACGTGAGCCTAAATCATCACAATTAAAAGAACCAAAGACTTAAACTACTTCAGTCTGTGTGCACTGAATTTATTTAGTACACGAGTTTCACAATTTGAGTTGAATTACTGAAATAAATGAACTTTTCCACGACATTCTAATTTATTGAGATGCACCTGTATGTACATGTGATTTTTTTTTAATTATAAATTTGCAAAGATTTCAAACAAACTTCTTTCACGTTGTCATTATGGGGTATTGTTTGTAGAATTTGGAGGAAAATAATGAATTTAATCCATTTTGGAATAAGGCTGTAACATAACAAAATGTAGAAAAAGTGAAGCGCTGTGAATACTCTCTGGATGCACTATGCATTTAGATTGCAATGTCATAAAAGTCCCTGTTGGTTTTGCAATGCCTTTGTCCATATACTGTATTACTTACTTGACTTACTATTAGACTTATTCTATGTCCAGAATTTCATCAAATTTGAAATGCTTATTTGAGACATGATTCCAAATTCTATATTAATGCTGCAGATGATTTTCATTTCTCTCCCGTGGAGCAGAGTATGTGAGAGGAGTGGAGCGTCAACAATTTCCCCTCCTTTCTCACCCACAATTTTACCCATGGTGCGACTACCTGGAGCCGAGCAACAGGTTGATGATGTCATTCCGGCGACAATCCCGCGGAGGACTATGGGAAGTGCAGTTCCCGTGTCCACTGGCTCTACATTCTTTCCGCCAACTGCTGCAATCTCCCATCAGTTGAGAAGCCAAATTATTGCAGGTAATGATGTCAACCTTGTAAAAATATTACTGGGCCCAGAATTAAGTGACTGGCGTGTTGTTGATTGTGGCGATGTGTCCGTTATACTTAAAGACAATGGCCCCCGACTTTCAAAAACTTTGACTCTGGCCGAATTTATCGTGGCATTTGGAGTATTCAGAGACGTTATATGTAAAGTTTTTCCGTCTCGCAGAGCCGAGCTAGACACGTATTTGGCTATTATCGCTGACTTAGCTCTCACTTATGGAGGAACTCTCTTTTATGAATATCATAAATCTTTCTCCGCAAAAGCTGCCATGTTCATTCAGCGATTCAATCAGAGACTGGACTGGTCTGTAGTCGACTTAACTCTCATCAGCAGACACTTTACTGGTCATCAAGCTCTCTCCTGCTCGATCTGTGGCTCTCACACTCACACGCCCAATTTTTGCCCAAAAAACGTTGCTCTCCAATCTCCTAAGCCTGGCTCAAGCTTGCAACCTGATCCTAAGGTGATGCCATTTGCCACTCCACTGTGTTATAATTTTAATGAAAATGTTTGCAAATTCTATAATTGTAAATATGTTCATGCTTGTAGTTACTGTGGAGACGGCCACCCCAAATCTGTGTGCCCGAGACGAACACGCTTTATCAAAAAGGAGAGAAATAAATAAATCCATCAACCCCAGTCAACGTTCCAAAGCTGGGTCGGGCGTTGAGAAATCACCCTAATCGCTGTTTCGTCAATTACTTAATAACTGGTCTTGTTCAAGGTTTTATTGCAGGGTTGTCTTGGATGCCTGATTATTCTCTAGTCTGTAAAAACTTGCTTTCTGCTTTAAAGGAGCCTGAAGTAGTCGATTCATTGTTAGACAAGGCGGTTAATAAAGGATTTATGATTGGGCCATTTGATGTTCCTTCCTTTCCTGACTATCGAATTAATCTGATAGGAATCGCGACTCGTAAATATTCAGGGAAAAAGCGTTTAATTATTGATCTATCTGCCCCTCATAATGATGCAGCTCAAAGTGTTAACAGTCTCATTCCTCTAGCTCCTTTTTCTCTGTTTTACGCTACCATTGATGATGCAATCAAGTTCATAAAAAAAGCAGGTCGGGGTGCATGGCTCGCAAAAGCAGATATCTCAGACGCTTTTAAAGTCATGCCTTTACATCCATCGCAATGGCATTTATTTTGCGTTAAATGGAGAAATAAGTCGTATTTTTCAGTTAGGCTCACCTTTGGCTGTCGCAGTAGTCCAAAAATATTCGATACTCTGTCAGAGGCGCTGTGTTGGATTCTTCTCAATAACCGCAAATTGCCGTTCGTACTTCACCTCTTAGAGGATTTTTTGCTAGTCGACTACCCACATGTTAAGCCGGACCGTTGAATCTCGGCGCTAAAGTGCACCTTCAATGATTTGGGTGTTCCTCTTTCCGAGGAGAAAACACTAGGTCCTCTTAAAACCATTGAATTTTTAGGCATCACATTAGATTCTAACTTAATGCAAGCTTCCCTGCCGTCAGAGGAATTAAATTGCATTAGAGAAGTTATGAGAAATGCTAAAAAATCTGCATCTTTTTCTAAAAGAGATTTGCTCTCTTTACTAGGCCACCTTAATTTTGCAATGCGAATAATTCCACTGGGAAGGTCTTTCATAGCCAGGCTCCTTGACCTCTCAAAGTCAGTTAAAGACCTTAATGATATAGTTACCTTAGATGATGGTTGCAGATCAGATCTCCGATTCTGGTCTTTGCTCCTTATTAACTGGAACGGCATCTCGTTTTTCTATTATGATGAGCTGGAGTTTTCTGCAACCCTTAAATTATACACAGATGCCGCGCCTTCCGTTGGTTTTGGGGGGGTGTTTAATGGTCAGTGGTTTGCTAGTGCATGGCCAAATGAACTGATATCTGTACCTGTTAATACCCTGTCAACTGCTTTGTTGGAGTTGTACCCTATCATGATAGCTTGTATTTTGTGGGGTAATCACTGGTCAAGGAAACAAATTATGTTCTTCTGCGACAATGAAGCAACAGTCAATATCATTAATAAGGGTCGCTCCTCAGTACCGTTTTTAAACCGTTTTGCTAGGCGCCTTACTTGGTTATCCGTATTGGGTAACTTCAATTTTCGGGCTGCTCACATTCCTGGCTTAAACAACCAAATTGCTGACTCTTTGTCTCGGTTTGAATTTCAGAAATTCCACCTCCTGTACCTGGAGGCAGCACCATCCAGCCTGGACTGTCCCTCTTTCAGCCAAACCGTACTAGACTAGACATGACCTTTCAATCGTATTTGCACTCTGCCGCTCACTATATGCGTAATGGTCTAGCTAAAACTACATTAAAAATGTACAACTCTGCTTGGTCTCACTTCAGTTCTTTCTGTGCAACTTTCTCTGTAGCTGTACTACCGGTCAATGTTTCATATGTTAGTGCTTTTATAGTCCACTGTTATGAATCAAGAACAATGCAGCCTTCAAGCATCAAATGTATGGTCGCCGGCATCCAATTCCACCTGCGATGCTTGGATCCATCTACCACCAGCTTACTAGAAAATCCATCGATTCGTCTCCTGCTTAATGGCCTCAAAAAAAAAAAACCTCAAGGCAATGATCAACGTCTCCCCTTCACGCTCCCACTCTTGCTAAAGTTAATATCACGTTTAAGAGAAGGATGCTTTGGGTCTTATAATGATTTAATGCTAGAGTCTGCTTTGTTCACAGCTTTCTATGGTTTTCTCAGAGGTGACGAGTTTACCACACGCACTGATACTTTTAAACCATCACAAGATCTCACAATTTCTGATGTAACCATTTATTCTCACTACTTCACCGTATATATCTAAAGCATTCTAAAACTGATAAAAACAAGGAAGGCACAGTAATTTTTTTTTTTAACTCCATTTTTTTGTCCTCTGTCTTCCATGTTGAGAAGCCGTCCACAAGCTGGTCCGCAGGATCCATTGTTTTCCACAGAGGAGGGAAAACTTATGTCCAGAGCCTGGTTTGCCTCCCGTCTCCACCTTCTCTGCCAATACTGTGGTCTTTCCCCAGAACGTTACACAGCTCATTCTCTGCGCATAGGGGCTGCTACAACTGCAGCTTCCTCATCTCCTGTCTCTACCTTGAAGGCCATGGGGCGATGGTCTTCAGTTGCTTATGAATGTTACCTCCGACCCGACGCTTGAGTCATCCTTGAGGCTCAAAAAGCTATGAGTGCAGCTCCCTGATCTGTGGTTAAAATAAAAATTGGCTTCAGTAGCTGTTGGGAGTGTTTATTTATAAATATTTATTATTCTATCTTTCTTAAGCTGACTTCACGTAGTTAATTTAGCTATTTTTAAGCAGTAAATTGGCTTCTGTCAATGCTCATTTGGTTCCTCTGCTGGCTCTTTAGCAGGAAGAGCCAGGGAGGATTGCCTGGTATGGTTGTTGGGGGTTTTTGTGTTACTCTCCTATTCCTAAAATAGGAGGGTTGCCCCTGAAGTGGCTGCTGTTTCCCTGTCTTGGCTTTCATGGAGCTCATGAAAAGGACAGGGAACTTGGAACAGAGCCATACCGCCAAATGTAAATTTAGTAAATATGCCAATAAAAGTTGACTTAAAGGCTTGTCTATGGTATTTTTCTTTTTTGATTTGAGAGGTCCTGACTGAAATCAAGCATTCCGCGTTAGTTCAGGCAGGCCTCGTAGTCAAGCTCCGCTATTAGCTGATAGGAGAAATTCAAACCCGGCCCCTATCAGCTGATCTGACTCCCAAGCGCTCAATTGGCAAATCTTAAACAGGGCGCCTTACTTAAACCTGGCTTCTGTCTGCTTGCTTTGCTGCTTCCTCTGTACGCTGCTTGCAACCCACCTCCTCCCCATCTCCTCCTTTAACTTGTGTTTAACTTAAACGATGTAATTCTATTGTCATTGTTGCTTGCTCTGTTCTGGGGGTTTTTGTGTTACTCTCCTATTCCTAAAATAGGAGGGTTGCCCCTGAAATGCCTGCTGTTTCCCTGTCTTGGCTTTCATGGAGCTCATGAAAAGGACAGGGAACTTGGAACAGAGCCATACCGCCAAATGTAAATTTAGTAAATATGCCAATAAAAGTTGACTTAAAGGCTTGTCTATGGTATTCTTCTTTTTTTGACTTGAGTGGTCCTGACTGAACTTAGATAATAGTTTCTCAACTTTTATTCTTTTATGACATTAATATGGTATTTTGGTGCAAACTTGTCTGACACTAAATATAAATTAGGCAGATGGTAACATGGATAGATTGTGTGACGCCCTCATTTCTGAAAAACTTGTCACTTTGTAGTGTTTGACTTTACTGCCATTTTTGTTCACTTTTGTATCATATTGGAATTAGATAACCAGCTGACTCCTATCTTGAATCTCATTTTTAAGCAGTAGTCTGATTTTATGGTTACACAGGGAAACATTAATTCCTTTTATGACTCATCTGATTTTTATGTCAACTGATTTTAGGGTGACAGAAGAAACTATAATGAGGTGCTTGATTTGTCTTCTGGAGATCTGCACAGAGGAATAAAACCCATCACCTTTGTTCATCAAGTGGGTAGAAGATTTATTTATATCAGAACAGAAATTATATTGGAAAAAACTTGTTATTATTATTAATATGGTTAACTAAATGACTGATTTTAATTAACACAAATATAGGTTAAGAAAAGCACAGAAACACATGGTCACTCAGCAGGACTCACACACACACTGATCTTACTGTCTATGTGAGGATTTATTACATTTATTCGGACATGTTATTTCACTGACAGAAGTTCAGCTGCAGTATTAATGTCATGAAGAGAAAATAAGAGACTCAATAATAACACTGTTACTGATTTATCATGCAGCCCAAAGCATTATGGGTATAATCTCTCATCAGTCTATTCTGATTCATCAACACAGTTTCACTGATGATCCATAATCAACTCTAAACCCAGGATAGAGCAGCTGAGTGAATGTGGTCTGGACTGTGTGGATGAGGCTCATTGTGTCAGAGATGCTGTAGAAGGACAGAGTTCCTGCACTGTGATCCACAAACACTCCTATTCTCCTAATGATGGGCTTCACAGGGAGGTCAGTCTGTATGTTATTGTGTCTGAATGAGTAACTGGAGGAAGAGCAGATCAAACTCCAGGAATGATCATTAGATCCAAACATACACTCATTACCTCCCTTCCTGCTGATGCTCTTATATGACACTGATATATACACAAAACCATATTCATCTCCACTCCACTCCAGCTCCCAGTAAAAGCGTCCACACACACTCTCTTTACACAACACCTGCTCATACACATCAAATCTGTCTGGATGATCAGGATACGACTGATCTGTGCCAGTGTATGTCACTCTGTTTCTCTCAGACAGACGGAGGTGTTTATTCACTGTGTTTGGATCCAGAGTGAGCTGATGGGAATCTGATGGAGATAAAACACACCAGAATCAGGAATTATGAATCTGTTTGATCTTTTCATGTAGCTGAACTCTTCATGTTCAGTGTATCATCAGTGTCTCAGTACAGATGACCAGATATCTGTGCAAATCATCATTTACATCATCAATTATAAAACTCTTCTTTCTCCTTCTACAGAAGAACATGAACACACTCAGAGAGTTTTTCTGCTTGTTTTCTTACTGACTTACATTGTAGGAAGTCGTTCCTGGTCCTGGGAACAATGTTGGTGAATGTGACTGTGGAAATCAACAGACATGAACAGTGTGATTCTCATGATCCTGCATCCATTCCTAAGGCATTACTAATATGATTTTCTCAATTATATGAGATGATGATGGACTCGTTTCTGAGAGCAGATGAATCTCCAGGACTTTACCTCTGTCTGAGATCTTCTTGAGCTCCTCTTTGCAGAAATCCTCCAGTTTGTCTCTCAGCTGATGAACAGATTCTCTCAGATCATCAAAAGAGACGAGAGAACTGAAGAGATCCTCATTTACATCTGTAGATTCAGGAGGAGCTGAGAGAGACTGGAAACTCTACAGAAAACAGAAATCAAAACTCATCAGCTCAACACGGGGACACCGCTTATACAAGCGAAAGAAAAGCACTGACATGAGACTCATTTGAACAAGATTTCGAAAGCCATTTGTAAGCTGCATGTCTTTGAAAAGAAGATGATCAGATGAGAGTCTGACTGATGATTATATAATAAGACACTCATGAAATGTTTCTCTGTGAGTCTCGTGTCACAGCAGGATTTGCTCAAGTCCACTATGACCCTGTTCTTCTAGATCTGTGTTACCTGCAGGAATTGGATGTGATCCTGTGTGTGTGAAAGCTGCTCCAGCTCAGCGTCTCCCCTCCTCAGATCATTGATCTCCTGCTCCAGTCGCTCCAGTCGTCCTTCAGCTCGACTCACTGTTGCGCTCAGAGAACGGCTTCTCTCAATGGAGTGGATGAGCTCAGTAAAGATCCTCTCACTGTCCTCCACTACTGTCTGTGCAGAGCGCTGTTAGGACACACAGTGATTCAGGCTTCAGTGAGTCTGAACTGAGACTGAGACAAAGTTCTCTTCTTCTCCAGACTCACCTTATGAGACTCCACAGCCTCTCTCAGCTGCTGAAGATCGTTATCTCTCTGCTGGATTCTCTGCTGGAACGTCTTCTGTGTCTCCTTCAAGTCTCTCTGTTGAGGAAATAATGCTTAAAAATGTTACATTACATACAATGTACCATTAAATCATTATATAAATCTTTTGTGAATACAATATTGGTGGGGTGGATCAGTGGCTAAAAATGTTTTATAAAACGGATAGTTCCGGTCCTTGATTCTGATTGGTTGAGCCACGTTCAAAGCCGTTGTAAACTACACTACAAACCTACACCTTTGTTTACTCTGTGTGTTGCTTGGCAACCTCTTTGTTCCAACCATAGGTTCCAACCACAACTGTTCCTGAGGAACTACAATGCTTGGTGGAAGAATACCATTTATTAATATCATTACACTTTATTTGCTCTGTTTTATTTTGTGAAACCTTACTAAGTATATGGAATAACAGTTTTATAAAAGCAATAAGCCCCATGAAGCCATGGTTTACAGTGAATTTATAACAGCTAAGGGGCGTTGTTAGGCACGACGCGAAGCGGAGTGCCTAAAACCCCCTTAGCTGTTACCAGTAAACCACAGCTTCTTGGGGCTTATTGTTTTATTTTGGAATATTAGCTTAAAAGTGGTTATGAAATGCAAAATCTAAATATTCTTGATATTTATACTACGAGGTCGTTGAATGCTTGAATCTGATTGGCTGGAAAATGTTCTAAGGTGTGCAATTGACCTGTCGGTAAGCCCTGCCCTCCCTTACTTCCCTCAGACAAAAAAAAACGGAGCTTCTCACTGAATTACAATGACAGTTGTCAGTGTGAAAACCTTGTCCCAAGATGTTTTTGAAAAATGATGGACACAGAAGGACCACCATTCAAGTGGGAATTAAATATGCCATGAAGGGATATATAAAATATTTAAAAATAAATATGGTGGGTAACTCGATTAATTTGGAATCGAGGGTTTACAGATCACAATGCAAGCGAGAGAAGCCTCATGTTACATCGTCATGATCGCGGATGACAACATCCCGGATCAACACTGTTCATGTATCGCAGGGTACGATTAAATTAATTTACATTTAATCAGTTTAATATGGAGAAGCACTGAAATGTAGACCTTCGTTTATGTGTTTTTGACCTACACTGTACATGATGTGAGAACAGTTCGCTATTTATGCTTGTACGTTAGCATTGACTCACTAACTCTAACGTTAGCAAGTTTTAGCCAGAGATACCTTGCTGAAGCACAAGGTGACATTAACGTTCTGCTTGAGCAGCTGAAAATTGTAACTTAATGAGTGTATGACAACAAGAAAATGAATGTTTTTGTCTTCATTGGGATTGGGGTTAAATGCTTAGGGAAAATTTGCTCTGTTTGTTTGTGTTTAGGAAATGTAATAAAATAAATTATATTGCCCATCCTCTCAGGATACCTGGAATTAGTGTTACAAGTACCACAGGCATATCGTTTTTCCATTTTTGTAGCATCAATACCATCAAACCGATGAGTGCTTCGAATCTTCCAATGTTTCTCTATGGCGCTGCTAAAGATGTCCGAGTTCTGTTCCCAGTGCAACTGATACTCAACTGCCATTGGCTTATCTGTGTTTGAGGGGAGGGGCTTACCTATAGGTCAATTAAGGTGCATTCATGCCATATCGTAATTACCGTAATTACGAAATACCAACTTGTAAATGCGTTCACGTCCTCGTAGAATTGGTAATAACAACTTGTGATCTGGGAGTTTTCTGAGAGCAACGGCTTGTACCACGTGACCACTGCACCTCACGCGGAACCAGAGAAAAATGGCAGCGCTTCCAAAGAAAGCTATTACTGCTCTAAAAAAGGAGAAAATAGATACATATATAGATACTATTGACTATATACAAAACATTAATCCGAGACAAAACTAGACAGAAACTGAAGGCTTATAAAGGCAGGGAACAAAGGAGCAAACGAGAAGATTAACACAGGTGATTTGAATGAACGATGATTAACTAATAAAGAGAACAGGAACTAAACCAAATAAGGAAAAACAGGAACTAAACGGGAACATACATGTGACGTACCACTGGACAGTACCACCAGGGGGGGTGGGCGCCCTGGAGGCTGGTGCAGGATGGGGACACAGAGGAGGCCCCCAGGGCGGATCAGGCAGACCCAGGAGCCATGGCGGATCAGGAGACTCGGGGGGCCATGGTGGATCAGGAGACTCAGGAGGCCATGGCGGATCAGGGGACACAGGAGGCCATGGCGGATCAGGAGACCCAGGAGCCATGGCGGATCAGGAGACTCAGGAGGCCATGGAGGATCAGGAGACTCAGGAGGCCATGGCGGATCAGGGGACACAGGAGGCCATGGCGGATGGTGCAGTCTTGGTGCAGGGGCATGACATTGCCAAAGGTGACCGCGCTTTTGCTATCCGTGCGCTGACATTTATTTGTGTGCACTCAGAATAACAATGAAACGTTGCGCTTCTGTAAAGTAATTAAAGCAAACAGGATGCGCTTTCTGCCATCTAGGTCTCTGTGAACTTGAGCGAGAATCTTCGAAACTCTGTGTATGAAAAATATATCTATAGAGAGTGAAATGTCTACTTTTAAATGAAAAAAAAAATTAAAGTAGAATACGTGTGTGTTAGCATGGATGATTTACATGAAATTGAATGTGTGAGCAATGCACACTGTGCATTGTTTAAGCTGGCTTTCAGTTCAATATAATAACAAAAAAAACTACATTTTGGATTTTTATTCAACTAAGGTGGGCACGCTGTGATCTGTACTGTATATTTACTGTAACTGACAGATTCCGGCCCCCCCCCCAAAAAAAAAACACAACACGGGAGTGGGAGGGAATGGGAGTCATTCTTCCCGGATTGGGACGGGACGGGATTTTTTTTTTTGTGGGAGTGGGATGGGAGAAGTTTGAAAATCCACTCCCGTGCCACCCTCTACCGTGTGCCTAAACTGCCAAAAGGGACTACGGATGAAAATTAGCCAGTGTTGGCTAAATCTGGTGCATTTTACATATTGTATGTATTATTAATGTGCATTGTCCCTGATTAAATAAATGAAATGTAATGAAATGAAGCTGTGGAACTCCCTGCCTGGGGATATTAGGCAGGCTACTACTGTATCCTCTTTTAAGACTCTTCTTAAGACAAATTTTTATCATATATGCTTTTTCTTAAATTTGATGGTTTTGTATTTTGTTACTGTACTGATCTTTTTATTGTAAAGCACTTTGTAACTTTGTTTTGAAAGGAGCCATATAAATAAATGTTTACTTACTTGTTTGTTTAGGTTAGCAATAACACATTTATTGCCGTCATTAATAATAACAAACAAACGGTTAGCAATTATTTTGACCTGACACGCTTTCTGTGTTCTGCAATATTTAGCAGTAGCATACAAATGTAATGTTATATGTTTCACAGCTGCCAGTAACATTCTTTCACACGGTCGCGGGTTCATTTTGTTGACTGTCACTATAGAACGGATAATCCCCAGTCCGAGGACGTGAACAGAGTTGAACGTCACATGTTGTCATCTCGGAATTACGGTAATAACGACATGGCGTGAACGCAGCATTACCTTTTCAGGGAAATGCACGGCGAACGTATTGTGCATTCAAGTCATGTCGGATAGATCGTATTTACGAGTTGAACGCACATGAACGCCACCACAATGTCATTGTTACGAGTGGGAAACTCTACATTTACTTTAACCCCCGAGTTTTCAAGTTGGAGGCGTGTCAATGAGAAAATGTGTCGGATGCAATGGTCACAAGTTTTGAGGGAGCGTGCAATTGGCATGCTAACTGCAGGAATGTCCACCAGAGCTGTTGCCCATGAATTGAATGTTCATTTATCTACCATAAGTCGTCTCTCAAGGTGTTTCAGAGAATTTGGCAGTACATCCAACCGGCCTCACAACCGCAGACCACGTGTAACCACACCAGCCCAGGACCTCCACATCCAGCATATTCACCTCCAAGATCATCTGAGACCAGCCACCCGGACAGCTGCTGCAACAATCGGTTTGCATAACCAAAGAATTTCTGCACAAACTGTCAGAAACCATCTCAGGGAAGCTCATCTGCATGCTCGTCGTCCTCATCGGGGTCTAGACCTGACTGCAGTTCGTCATCGTAACTAATTTGAGTGGGCAAATGCTCACATTCGATGGCGTCTGGAGAGGTGTTCTCTTCACGGATGAATCCCGGTTTTCACTTTACAGGGCAGATGGCAGACAGTGTGTATGGCATCGTGTGGGAGAGCGGTTTGTCAACGTTGTGGATCGAGTGGCCCATGGTGGCGGTGGGGTTATGGTATGGGCAGGCATATGTTATGGACAATGAACACAGGTGCATTTTATTGATGGCATTTTGAATGCACAGAGATACCGTGACGAGATCCTGAGGCCCATTGTTGTGCCATTCATCCACGACCATCACCTCATGTTGCAGCATGATAATGCACGGCCCCATGTTGCAAGGATCTGTACACACTTCCTGGAAGCTGAAAACATCCCAGTTCTTGCATGGCCAGTATACTCACCGGACATGTCACCCATTGAGCATGTTTGGGATGCTCTGGATCGGCGTATACGACAGCGTGTTCCAGTTCCTGCCAATATCCAGCAGCTTCGCACAGCCATTGAAGAGGAGTGGACCAACATTCCACAGGCCACAATCAACAACCTGATCAACTCTATGTGAAGGAGATGTGTTGCACTGCGTGAGGCAAATGGTGGTCACACCAAATATTGACTGGTTTTCGGACCCCCCCCAGACCCCCCAATACAGTAAAACTGCACATTTTAGAGTGGCCTTTTATTGTGGCCAGCCTAAGGCACACCTGTGCAATAATCATGCTGTCTAATCAGCATCTTGTTATGCCACACCTGTGAGGTGGATGGATTATCTCGGCAAAGGAGAAGTACTCACTAACACAGATTTAGACAGATTTGTGAACAATATTTGAGAGAAATAGGCCTTTTGTGTACATAGAAAAAGTCTTAGATCTTTGAGTTCAGCTCATGAAAAATGGGGGCAAAAACAAAAGTGTTGCTTTTATAATTTTTTTCAGTGTACATACAGTTTGCACACACGTTAACATACGCGCTCATGTTGTTAGCGCTACTCTGGCGATTTTATCAGTACCATAGTTTAACATCTTAAAAACTACATTTAAAAAAACTACAAGTTTCACTATTAGCAAAGACGTTGCTGCCGTCTTTTGAGAGACACCGACTCAAGCCCCGTTCACACTACAAGCGACATGCAGTGACAAAGCGACACAATCCCATTCATTTCAATGGAGAGCTGCCGATTTCCGGCGACGAGAGTGATAGCGACCGTTGGCAACCGGATGGGGTGTGTCCAGTGACGCGACAAAGTTCAGAATCCTTCAACTTTATGCAAATGAAGAGTGACTTTCGGGAGCGACAGCCAATAGGAAAGAAGACGGTAGAGCTCATGTGATTGTTCTCCTCTCAGCCTTAGATAAACATACGCAATGGAAGAAAGTAGGCTCTGTTTCTCGTTAATTTTTGTTTGTATGTATGGATTTAACTTCGATTTAGATTATATTTAGTCTCAAATCTTAGCGGCAAGAAACCTGATTCGCTGTCAAGGCAACCAGTAGTGGATACGCCCACTAGCGACCTCATCGCCAGCCCCTGGCGACATGGAGTGACAAAAGTCGCTGCTAGTGTGAACGGGGCTTCAGAGAGGCAAGTCACACGCTTAACTCTTTCTCTCTCTCTCTCTCTCTATATATATATATATATCAGTAACTTAGTTATTAGCAGCATTAGGCTGTTATCAATGGCTCAATCATCCGTTACTAGGTCTAAAATTACATTTTGGAATTAGCAACAGAGACGTTGGATGAGATGCGGAAGAAATTAATCCTACTCACAATAGGGTCTCGTTGTGATATATAAACTCAGAATTGCGAGTTTAAAAAGCCAGAATTGTGAAATAAAATATCACAATTTTATGTATTTATTTACTTAAGTGACAGAAACGGGCTTCCATACATTTGTGACAATATTTGGCTAGCTATTTACATTAGCATGTGAATAAATACCACCTGGACTAAAATTAGGCTACTGATATAATGTATACTAGTACTACTAATATAATATAGAGTTAGTTAGTAACCCTTTCATTGATATAAGCACTGATCACTTGGTTTAGGTTTATTATGTTAATGATAATTAATTCTAGTTAAAGAACAAATAATGGACTTCTGGTTATGGCGAGGTGCTAAGAGGTCGCAACTTTTTAGCTCTGCTGCTAGTTTGTAATTAATCCTACAATACCAACCAGAATTGTATTTAAAGGTAAACAACACGAATATAAGAGAACAGGGAATTAAAATGTCACACAAAGGTGGCAAAAAAGACAAGAAAAAGGCAAGAAACGAAGATGAATATTCCAAGGGTGAAGAAATTAGCGACGCCATGGCAGCTGCGGAAGATGGCTCTGATGAAGGAGATGATGAAGTAGTAACTTCGGGTGGAAATTACAACCAGAATATTATGAAAGCCATAATGTCCTTGAAAAGTAGACTTTATAAGAAAATCGATGGTGTGCAAACAACAATTACGGAGGTAAGAAAGGAGATACAGGAATGCACAGGGTGTATAGCACAAGCGGAACAACGTATTTCTGATGCTGAAGACAACATTAATGGGCTAATATCCAGAGTGAGCACGTTGGAAAATACCGTTTCAGCTCTTTCAAGCAAAGTCGAAGATTTGGAATGCAGAAGCCAATGGAACAACGTCAGACTGGTGGGTCTACCAGAGAAAGCAGAGGGCCAGGACACGGTTGCATTTCTGGAGAAGTGGATACCGGAGGCTTTAGGAATGGAATCGTGGCAGAACTTGGTAATTGAGCGGGCTCACAGAATCGGCACTCTGACAAATATCGACTCGCGCAAGACACGCCCGAGGACACTGATTATGAAGTTCTTGAACTTTAAAGATAAGGAGTGGGTGCTAGGGCAGCCAGAACCAAAGGGAATGTTCTGTACAACAACGAACAGGTCAGTTTTCATACATACCTCTCCGCTGGTATACACAAGATGCAACGCGACTATGATGACGTGCGTAGAAGGCTGCGAGACAAGGGGATTCTTAAGCGCAGAATAATCTTTCCAGCATGGCTCCTGCTGACACACGGGGAAAGATCCTACACCTTCCAAACTCCGGTTGAAGTAGACAAATTTGTCCAGTATCTTTGAAGGATCAAGGTGAATTTACAGATGGAAGAGACTAACTACTACATCAGGAAAATGTAACGGCATTATTGGTTAATTCATTTTATATAATTTTCACACAGAGAACGTGACAATTTTTTTGCTTACCATGTAACGTTAAATATTACTACATATTGCAAGTCTCATGGTTGTACTTGGTAATAGCAGAGAGAGCTAAAGAGAAGGAAATAATTAAAAGCAAGTGACAGACGGCTCTTTGTAATCTGTGGACCCGTATCGGTCATAAGCGGTTGGTATAAGGTGTGTGTGTTTTTTTCTTTTTCATGCTATATACGGGTGTGTTTCCATCAAAGTATCTTATTTTACCACAAAACAAATCTTAAGGATGTATTATATACTAATGTCTAGTATTTTGAAGGTGAAATGTACTTCATGGAACTGTAGGGGTTTAAACAGAATTACAAAGGTTAAGCAAGTGATGAACAGGATCAAATTCTTGCAATCAAAAATAATTTTCTTGCAAGAAACTCATCTATTGAGTGGGGATATTTCTAAAATAAAAAGAAGATGGCAGGGTCAGGTGTTGTCTGCGCCCTATACCACCCATGCTAGAGGGGTTGTAATATTGATTCATAAATCTGTCCCACTACAAATTAAAAATATAATTAAGGACCCTGCAGGTAGATATATCATAGTTCAGGGTATGCTTTTATTTGAAAATATAAATCTGATAAATGTGGATGGTCCTAATGAAAGGACCCTAAATTCTATAACAATCAGTTTCTGACTGTCTCAAATCTCCCTGGGCAATATATAATAGCTGGTGATTTCAATTGTACGTTAGATCCAGCACGAGATAGATCATCAGGTTTAGATAATTCTCACACTAGATCGAGGAAGACAATAAACAATTTTATTAAAGAATTAAATTTATTTGATATAGGGAGACATAGTAAACCTAATGCAGTAGAATACTCTTGCTTATAAAACTCATGCATAGACTATTTTTTGGTTTCAGCACAACTTGTTTCAAAAATTGATGACTGTCATTATAGTAGTATAGTAATATCGGATCATGCAGTTATATCACTCATTTACACAGATACTAAACTTGTGAGGGACACTGAAATGGTGCCTTCAACCAGGATGGCTTACAGACCCCACATTTATAGATTATTTAGATAAACAAATTGACATGTATTTTGCATGTAACACTTCTCAAACATCAGCTAGCATAAGATGGGAGGCATTTAAGGCCTTTATTAGGGGTAAACTAATTAGTTTTACCAGCTCAAAGAAAAAGAGAACACAAATGAAGACATTAGAAGAAAAAAAAAAAAAAAAAAAAACAGATCTCTACAATAATAATCCTAAATCTATAGATGCAAATGCACAATTACTCCTGCTTTGATCACAGTACAATGAACTGTCAGCTAACAAAGCAGCAATTCATTTAATGAAACTGACACAATTTCTAAATAACCTTAATATTCCCAGAATTTCAGAAAAAGAAAGTAAAGCAGTAGAAGCAGAAATAGAAATAGCAGAAGCAAGTAACTGTATGCAAGCTGGAAAAAAGGGCTGGGCCAGATGGCATACCTATAGATATTTATAAAAAAAAATAGTCCAAATTAATTTGACCCCTTTTGGAGATGTTCCTGGAGTCCTTCAGGAATGGTTTTCTCCCTACATCCATGAGAAGTGCCCTAATAACTTTACTTACAAAACCGGGAAAACCTATTACAAAATGTGAAAACATGCGCCTGATCAGCCTTTTAAAAAAATACTTAGCAAAGTTCTTGCAAGAAGATTGGAGGGCTTACTCCTTGGGGTGTACTGAACATGATTAATATTTGGTTTGTTTCTTGTAAATATTTGAACATAACCCCCCCCTAGTCACATGTTAGTCCTATTTGGGTTAATGTTAATTTTAAACCAGGGAAATGTGATGTAGGATTTCAGATATGGGCTGAAAAAGGGTTAAGGAAAGTGCAAGACATGTACAGCGAGGATGAAGTATTATTGTCCTTTGCAGAAATATCAACCAAATATGGCATTCCAAAGACCAATTTTTTTCAAATATCTTCAACTTAGAAGCTTTATATCCTCATCTCAAAATCATTCATTAGATATTCCTGTCATTTCCTCATAAGAGGCAGCAATCACAGGTCACTGTTATGATAAAGGTTCAATTCCCTCTTTGTATGAATTGTTTGTATCTGGGTCTAATGAATCCTCAGAATCTAAACTAAGATTATGGAAAGAAGATATAAATGATGAAATATCTCTAGAGGATTGGAATGAGCATGCAAGAAGGCTCAGATATAGACAGTAGCTTGAAACTCATACAATATAAATGGCTGATGCGAACATATATAACTCCTGTTATGTTGCACAAGTTTAATGATAATATTCCTGATACCTGTATAAAGTGCAATGAGGCAAGTGGTACACTGTACCGCTGTATATGGAAATGCGAGAAAGTGGAGCCTTTTTGGCAAGGTATAATATTCTGCAAATTTCATCTTTCGCCAAAATAACACAAGGAAATTTGATTAATATTATTAATTACTATTACAATTCATGAAACTATTCACTTACTTCTGTACCTTTTTAAATGATTGTATCCATACATCTATAGCATATGTGCTTGTTATTTGTTCCTTTGTTTGCATTTTTTGTTTGTTTGATTTTTCCTCTCTTTTTCTTCTCCTGTGTTTGTGTATATATTTGTCACTGCTACCAGCTTTTGTGTTGGTCATTACATTAAGTTGTTGTTGTTAATCTATGTTTCATTCCACTCAATACAAAAATAAAAAAAAATAAAAAAAGGTATAATTGATATGATAACCCACAGCCATATCACCCTGCAGCCCAAGACTGGTTGTCCACTGAAGCTAAGCAGGGTTGAGCTGGTCAGTACCTGGATGGGAGACCTCCTGGGAAAACTAGGTTGCTGTTGGAAGAGGTGTTAGTGAGGCCAGCAGGGGTGTGGTCTGTGTGGGTCCTAACACCCCAGTATAGTGACGGGGACACTATAATGTAAAAAGCGCCGCCTTTCGGATGAGACGTTAAACCGAGGTCCTGACTCTGTGGTCACTAAAAATCCCATGGCACTTCTCGTAAAGAGTAAGGGTGTAACCCCGGTGTCCTGGCCAAATTCCCTCCACTGGCCCTTATCAATCATGGCCTCCTAATAATCCCCATCCACTTGATTGGCTCTATGACTCTCTCTCCACCTGTAGCTGGTGTGTGGTGAGCGCACTGGTGCCGTTGTGATGTGGCTGCCGTCGCATCATCCAAGTGGATGCTGCACACTGGTGGTGGTTGAGGAGAGACCCCCCCACATGATTGTAAAGTGCTTTGGGTGTACAGCAATACACAATAAAGCGCTATATAAATGCATCATTCATTCATTCATATGATTGACCAAATTCTGTCAAAGAAATTACCACTGGATCATAAGCTTTTTATTCTGGGTATATATCCTATCAACACTCTCTTACAAAGCAAAGAGGTCAGATTCATTGAAATATGTATATAACAAGCTAAACGAATAATTGCCCTTAATTGGAAAAATATCAATGAGCCAAGAATTGGAAAGTGGATCAAAGAAATGGCATCAAACATGTCAATGGAAAAGATCACGTATATTGTCAGAAAGAAACAAAACGTTTTTGAAGATTTCTGAGACCTTTTACTAATTTCTTAAGAAATTGCACTTTGAAATTTAGTCTTCTTCAGTTTCTCCAGCATTTCAGCAAACACCACGTTCTTAAATAAAGCAGGTCTTGGACTGAAGGTCTGTCTGCACTGAGGGCAGCTGTAGACTCTCTTCTCATCCTCCTCATTCCAGCAGTCTGTAATACAGCTCTTACAGTAACTGTGTCCACACTGGATGGTCACTGGATCCTTCAGGAGATCCAGACACACCGAACACAAGAACTCATCCTGAGAAAATCTGGCTTCTGCCATTTTACTGCATGAATATAGAGACACAAACACACAACAGCTCAACTACACTTCAGTTTCTCTTTCCCTGAAATGATTCCTGTTTCCTGGTTCTGTGTTTGAGTGACGTGTGCAAAACAGGTGTGTCTGTGAGTCTGCAAAGCAGGTTGCTCATTTCTGCTCCTGCTGAGTTTTGACGACTAGGAACAGGGAACCCTCATAATGATGAAATGTATGTCTCAGACAAACACTCAAAGAACACAAGTTACAGAGAAGCAGGACAACAGCCTTAAAAACCTAAAAACCTTAAGTCAATAAACAAGAACTCGTTCAGGACGGCCCCCAATATCGACCAGGAATGTTTTGACTCCAGCTTCCAGAACACAAAACAGTCCATCGTACAGGGGACACAATGAATTTTGGAGAGCATCATGATGAATGAACACAGTCTCAGCTGTAAAGAAGTCCTTGTGGATCCAAGCGGTCATCACCCTGCAAACAAGCCTGCACTTAGGGCTAGCTTAAGGGCCCCCAGCGGGCTGCCAGCTCAGGGCCCCTGAGAATTTGTTCATTGGCAAAACGTGGGCCCCTTAGCATTGGCCCTGCACAGGCAGCCCTCACTTAGCCCCCAGGAAGCCCTCACTAGGCCCACACAGGGCCTGCACTATTAATCTACAACAATACATCTGTTTCACTTTAAATACTTTTCAACCAGTTATAATACATCTCAAATGGATATTGTCAAAAATGTACAGTAGTCAAAGGGATTTCAAATCAATGGATTTATTAAATACAAAATAGAAAACATTCAATTCAGGTTAATACAGCTACATATAGCCAAAAATGTAAATACACAAAAGTAAAAAAAAAAAAAAGCAAACAAAGCAATGTATGATTATAGGATTTCGACATGTGAAGGTTGATGTGTGCGAAATTCTTATCTGTAGTCCATAAATTTCCAAACACTGTCCGTAGCTGAAGTTGGCTGAAAGCAAATTAATAATCCAACCTCTTGTAATGAAAACACACCACAGCTCTCAAACACTAGACTCTTCCTAAACAGGAACAGTCAAAAATAGTCCAGACTATGTTTTCACGTCGAAAATTAACTTCAAATCCATATTCAAACTGGATCATAATGTGGTGACCTCACCAATAAAGAGTCTTTCTAAAGTGCATACAAATACATTGTCTTAAACTCTTAGCATCAATCCAAACATAGGCCATATATAACATACGTACATGTACCACCGAATTTGAAATTACACATTTCCCAACCAGGACACAGCACAATGTGTTCAGCAGGTGAGCCATACTGGCTACTGCTGCTTGCTTGCTAACTCCCTCTTCCACATGGCTTTACTTAAGGAAACCTAAAACACACTAGCACCCCTAGTGGAAGAAAACTGCCCACAAAATTCTTATTAACAGGCATGTCTGTTACACCTCAAATATGGCTCGTGAGATTCACTTTCCTGCAGAGTTTAGCTCCAACTTTGATCAAACTCACCCACCTGTGATTTTCTAATGATCCTGAAGACATGCTCAGGTGTCTTTGATTAAGGTTAGAACTAAACTCTGCAGGGAAGTGAATCTCGTGAGCCAGATTTGAGGATCCCTGGCCTATATGAAACAACAGGTTCTGAAAAGGTGTCTTTTGGTTTGAGCCATTCCAGTGACTAACGGATGACTAACGGATGCCTAACGGTCAGTCCGAGCGGGCCAATCAGGACTAAGAGAGGGTCCTGCGTTGCTTGGCATCAACAGAACCATTGACTTGGAGTTCCAAATTAGCCATGGTCAAGTACGCACATAACTCCTTCCCGGTCTTGTCTATGGGATTGTCACCCTTCCAGTGCTGTTTTGGCTACCAGCCCCCTTTATTTCCCTCACAAGAATCCGACGCCATTGTTCCATCCGTGCATGCATTTATTTTATTAGCCCCCACTTTACGTAAATGTTTGGTTGTCTACCCAAGACATCCTTCTCAAGCTGCCCGCACGTAAACTGGGACCTAAATTCATTGGACCGTATGTCATGACTAAAGTGTCTTGAATCAAGCCCGTTATTTGCTCCCCTCTCCAACCCCAGACCTCCCAGACTCATCGAGGGGTTGCCCGTCTACACTGTACGACAGCTCCTTGATGTGAGGTGGAGGGGTAGGGGTCACCAATATCTGGTAGACTGGCCGGGTTATGGTCTGGAGGAGAGATGCTGGATTCCAGCTTGTGACATACTGGATCGCGCTCTCATAGACCAATTCCATTGGCGTCATGGTGACTCTTCCGGAGATGCCTGGAGGCATCCCTGAGGGGAGGGATTCTGTCATGGTCGGCACCTCTTACCAACTTATTTCTGCTGTTCACCCGTGTTCTGTCTCTGTCAGCTACACGTGGTGGTTTGTTTTGGTCCTGTCATCGTCTGCTGCACGTGGGGGAGCAATCAGCGCTAACTCGCGGCGCTGTCTGCTCCATTAGCCCCGCACCTGTTACTAATTTCTCCTTTCTTATTTATACCCGTTTTTGTCATCTCTCTGTGTTGGTATGTCATTTGTGTTATGCTTACTCTTACCTTGCGTGTGGAGATGTCCTCTCTTCTAATCCTTTTGCACTGTGTCCAGGATCCTCAGGCAAGGATTAACTAATCCACTGGATAGCATGTCCGGATTGGAAGCACGAGACTGAACTCCTTTCATTCATCATCGCAGCCTACTGTGCAGTTGGTGTGGGCACTAGGAGCCCTGATTTCACTCTATTCTCCTTTTTACCTGGAACTTTGTGTTTTTTGATGTTTATCATCCGAAGTTTTAAATAAACTTAATTCCTCTGTTTGGCACAGCACTTGAATACTCCTGTTTTTGTTATACACAGCGCTTTGTGACAATTTTCAATGTTGAAAACCGTTGTGCTGACCAATATTTTTGTGGAAACCATGATACATTTTATTTTTCAGGATTCTCTGATGAATGTAAAGTTCAAAAGAACAGCATTTATTCAAAATATAAATATATTTTAACATTATAAATGACTTTATTGTCACTTTTGATCACTTTAATGCATCCTTGCTGAGTAAAAGTATCAATTATACTGTCTCAAACTTCTGAATGGTAGTGTGTGAATGTTCTACGTCTTGTTGTTTTTACTGTCATTATCACGGCTAGCTTCAGTGTGTGTTTCTGATTGGTCAATAAGCAGCATTGGGTGTGGCCCACAGAAACCCAGTGTCAGTGACATCATTAACCTTGAGATGTAGCAACTTGGCGGATCCAAACTGAAATCGAGTAACACACAGGTAATAATTACAACCCCAAATCAGAAAAAGTTGGGACAGTATGGAAAACTCAAATAAAAAAAGAAAGTAGTGATTTCAAAATTTACTTTGACTTGTATTTCATTGCAGACAATATGAACACAAAATATTTCATGTTTTGTCTGGTCAGCTTCATGTCATTTGTAAATATACATCCTTTCCTGTCATTCAGACCTGCAACACATTCCAAAAAAAGTTGGGACAGGAGCAATTTAGGGCTAGTAATGAGGTAAATTGGTTAAATAATGATGTGATTTGAAACAGGTGATGACAACAGGTGATTGTAATTATGATTTGGTACAAAAGCAGCATCCAAAAAAGGTCTAGTCCTTTAGGAGCAAAGATGGGCCGAGGATCGCCAGTTTGCCAACAAATACGTGAGAAAATTATTTAAATGTTTAAAAACAATGTTCCTCAAAGAAAGATAGGAAGAGATTTGGATATTTCACCTTCAACAGTGCATAACATAATTAAAAGATTCAAGGAATCTGGAGGAATTTCAGTGCGTAAAGGACAGGAGTAAAAGTGCGTAAACGCAAGCCTAAGCTGAACAACCGTGATCTCCGATCCCTCAGGCGGCACTGCATCAAGAATCGTCATTCATCTATAAGCGATATCACCACATGGGCTCAGGACTACTTTGGCAAACCTTTGTCAAGTACCACAATACGTAGGTACATCCACAAATGCCAGTTAAAACTGTACTGTGCCAAAAGGAAGCCCTATGTTAACAGTGTCCAGAAGCGCCGTCGACTTCTCTGGGCTCAGAGGCATCTGGGATGGACCATCACACAGTGGAAACGTGTACTGTGGTCAGATGAATCAGTATTTCAGGTATTTTTTGGGAGGAATGGATGCCGTGTGCTCAGGACCAAAGAAGAAAAGGATCATCCAGACTGTTACCAGCAACAAGTCCAAAAGCCAGGGTCTGTCATGGTATGGGGTTGTGTCAGTGTCCTTGGCAAAGGTAACTTGCACTTCTGTGATGGCACCATTAATGCTGAAAAGTACATAGAGATTTTGGAGCACAATATGCTGCCTTCAAGAAGACATCTTTTCCAGGGACGTCCATGCATATTTCAACAAGACAATGCAAAACCACATTCTGCACACATTACAAAGTCCTGGCTGCGGAGGAAGAGGGTACGGGTACTTGACTGGCCTGCCTGCAGTCCCGACCTGTCTCCAATAGAGAATGTGTGGCGCATTTTGAAGCGCAAAATGCGACAATGAAGACCCCGTACTGTTGCCCACCTTAAGACTTGTTTGCAGGAAGAATGGGACAAAATTACACCTGAAACACTTCATCACTTGGTGTCTTCAGTCCCTAAACGTCTTTTAAGTGTTGTGAAAAGGAATGGCAACATTACAAAGTGGTAAATGCTTTACTGTCCCAACTTTTTTTGGAATGTGTTGCAGGTCTGAATGACAGGAAAGGATGTATATTTACAAATGACATGAAGTTGACCAGACAAAACATGAAATATTGTGTTCATATTGTCTGCAATGAAATACAAGTCAAAGTAAATTTAGAAATCACTACTTTCTTTTTTTATTTGCGTTTTCCATACTGTCCCAACTTTTTCTGATTTGGGGTTGTACATTCACATTGTCCATTTCTGGAAACTAGCAAATGCAGACGGACTGTAAATAATTGGCCTGCATCCACATAATCATGAACCACACACTACCACAGACAGCTTAAAATATTATGAAACCTTTGGAAAAAAAAAAGAGATCACAAATGGAAAAGATTGCATAAAAACACATTACAGGGTATATTTGTATAAATGTTTATCCCCTAATATAGATCTGTCTTCCAGTTTAATGTCCGTAACAAAAACAGATTGTTGGATTGCATAATGAATAGTTGTATTTTCACCTCTCTTAGTCAGGCTGGTTCTGTCCTTCCTGTACATTCATAAATAAGTCTACGAGACCCGGCTGTGAAATCTGCAGCACAGATCGACCCAATCCTCCTAATCACCGCAGCGTTCAACTGGTGATTTCACTCACAACTACACCTGCACCTGTTCACTGTGCTGGGACACTCTGTGTGCTGATGTTTATTCTGTTTCTGTTTTAGGAAAAAGCAAGAAGATCTAACTAGCGACACTCAGCATACCAAGACATTTTGGACAATGCTTGCTTCCAGCTTTGTGGGATCAGTTTGAGGAAGGCTCTCTTCTAGTCCAGCATGACTGTGCCTCAGTGCACAAAGCAAGGTCCATAAAGACGTGGCTGGATGAGTCTGTTGTGGATGAACACAGAGCCCTGACCATAACCCCATCCAACAGCTTTGGGATGAACTGGAATAAACCAGACCTTCTCATCAATCATCAATTCTTGACCTCACAAATGCTCTACTGCTTAAATAAGCAAAAATGCTTATTGAGTCATGATTCCAAATGTGATGTAAATTCTGTAGATGATTTTCTTTCCTCTCCTGTGGTGAGAAGTTGAGCAGGAAATAGTCATCTATTTTTTTCAATAAATGTCTTTGTTAATGTCTAAAGGAGCCCGACCCACTCTTGGGACTTTGCTCCTGTAAGGACCAAAGATTCAGGTTTAATAACTAAACACGTGATAAGGACTGGTTTTGAACATTCAGTTAACTGTAAAGATCTTGATTTCAATTGGTCCATCAGATCAGGAAAGACAACTAACCAAGTGAATTAGACAACAAAGAAAATACTCACAATTCAAGATCATAACGCTGATTAACAACAATGTCCTTCCTAAAAGAGATAAGCCCACTGGTGAAGAACTCTTTTCTCTCTGAGAAGGATGTTTTATCGAGACGCGCGGCACAGATCACAGCTGAAATACAACAGGTGGGGTATTACTTTGATAATAGTCTCTCATCTTTTATTCTTTTATAGCTTCAATATGGCATTTTGGTATAAATTCATGGTCACACTTTATATAAGGTGGCCTTAACTTCTATGTGCTTGCATCAAAAATAAGTATGTACTTATTGTTTTCATATTGCATTGCAAAACACTTCTGCTGATATTGAGGTGGGATATGGGTAAGGTTAGGGACAGGTTTGGTGGTATGGGTAGGTTTAAGGGTGGGGTTAGGTGTAAGGGATGGGTCAACGGTGTAATTATAAATGTAATTACAGAAATTAATTACAGATGTAATTACATATAGGTATTTTTAAAAATATAAGTACAATTTAAAAACATGTAAGTACACAATAAGTGCATTGTATCAAATTATTAATTTAAATGTAAGTACATAATAGTTAAGGCCACCTAATATAAAGTGGGACCAAATTCATCTTACTTTTGGCAATATGGATAGATTGGTGGCATGCCCTTATTTGTGGAAAAGCTGTTGCCTTTTTATTAAGTTTACTTAAATATTATATTAACTTATGTTGATTTTTTACTTGTATCATATTGGAATTAGATAACCAATTCAAAATCTGGGTCCTGAAGTAAAACCAGCTGAGAATCACTGAATCATCGATGAACTGACCTTCTTATTCTGAATCTTATTTTTTAAGCAGTAGTCTGATTTTATGGTTACCCACCCTGTTTAAACAACCAGAATATGCTGGTTAGGTATGTTTTTAAGCATGGCTGCTGGCTTGAGCTGGTTTAAACTGGTCATGTGCTGGTTCTAAGCAACTAGCTCCTGCTCAGGACCAGCACATGACCAGCTTAAACAAGCTCATGACCAGCACATGACCAGCTTAAACCAGCTCAAACCAGCAGCCATGTTTCAAAACATACCTAACCAGCATATGCTGGATTGTTTCAAAACATACCTAACCAGCATATGCTGGATTTTTCAACAGGGCAGGGAAACATTAATTCTTTTTGTGACTCGTCTGATTTTTATGTCAACTTATTTTAGGGTGAGAGAAGAAACTATAATGAGGTGCTTGATTTGTCTTCTGGAGATCTGCACAGAGGAGGAATAAAACCCATCACCTTTGTTCGTCAAGTGAGTAGAAGATTTATTTATATCAGTCAGAGAACAGAAATAAGACACTGAAAAAAATATAATTAAAAATAATTGCTAAAAATAAAAATATGAATTATTATTATTATTAATAATAACTAAATTTGTGATTTCCATCAACACAAATAGAGGTTGAGAAAAGTACAGAAATACATGGTCACTCAGCAGGACTCACACTCACACTGATCTTACCGTCTATATGAGGATTTATTACACACGTTTATTCTGATTCATGTTATTTCACTGACAGAAGTTCAGCTGCAGTATTCATGTCATGAAGAGAAAAGAAGAGACTTTATAGCATCTCACTGTTACTGATTTATCATGCAGCTCAAAGCATTATGGGTGGTAGAATCTCTCATCAGTCTATTCTGATTCATCAACACAGTTTCACTGATGATCCATAAAAAACACTAAACCCAGGACAGAGCGGCTGAGTGAATGTGGTCTGGACTGTGTGGATGAGGCTCATTGTGTCAGAGATGCTGTTGAAGGACAGAGTTCCTGCTCTGTGATCCACAAACACTCCTATTCTCCTGCTGATGGACTTCACAGGGAGATCAGTCTGTATGTTAATGTGTCTGAATGAGTATCTGGAGGGAGAGCAGAACAAACTCCAGGACTGATCATTACGTCCAAACACACACTCGTTACCCAGTCCCTTACTGCTGATGCTCTTATATGACTGATATACGTACACATCCAGTCCACTCCATCTCCCAGTAAAAGCATCCACACACACTCTCTCTACACAAAACCTGAGCATAACCATCAAATCTGTCTGGATGATCAGGATACGACTGATCTGTGTTAGTGTTAGTAATTACTCTGTTGCTCTCAGTCAGACAGAGGAGTTTATATGCTGTGTTTGGATCCAGAGTGAGCTGATGGGAATTTAATGGAGATAAAACACATCAGAATCAAGAATTACAAGTCTGTTTGATCTTTTCATGTAGCTGAACTCTTCATGTTCAGTGTATCATCAGTGTCTCAGTACAGATGACCAGATATCCTGTGCAAATCATCATTTACATCATCAGTTATTCCTAAGACATTTCTAATATGATGTTCTGCATGATATGAAATGATGATGGACTCGTTTCTGAGATCAGATGAATCTCCAGGACTTTACCTCTGTCTGAGATCCTCTTGAGCTCCTCTTTGCAGAAATCATCCAGTTTGTCTCTCAGCTGATGGACAGATTTTCTCAGATCATCAGAAGACATGAGAGATCTGAAGGGATTGTCATTTACGTCTGTAGATTCAGGAGGTGCCTAGAGAGACTGGAAAATCTACAGAAACCAGAAATCACAACTCATTAGCTCCCCACTTCACCCAATAACCTGCACAAACATCAGATTTGTGTGGCTCTTGTTGACTTGACTGATCTTTAGTAACTCGCCTCAATCCAGCACTTTCACAGCATCAGCTTCATTCTTCTCATAATCATTATAGATGGTTTCAACGGCAACAACATAAGCAAACGCTACTGCGCATGCACGCTTTTGTGGCCCAAACTTAACTTCCGTTAGACTTTCACAAAGAATCAATAACAACAGCAAAGTCCCTCTAGAGTAGATTATTTCTGATAACAAGCAAAATATGTTTGCTCGCATAATTCATATGGGCTTATTGAAAATGCAAATTCATTCTCTGCCAGCAGGAGGCGCTTTTAGAGTGGGAGAGATAGAGGTTTCCCTGGTAGCGACTGTACACAAAGCAGCGCTGAGCTCACAAATGCTGCTTTATCAGGCATTACAGGCAAGATGAAATGAAAATGACATCGAAAATTTTCTAAAGACAGTCGGTTTCCTTCAGAAATACAGTGATATAAAAACACCCACGCCACGTTTCGATTTTGAAACGTGCAGTGCTCTTGTTTATTCAATGAAGTCAAAGCCTTTTGGAAAATCTATTTGAGGTGGTCAGTTTTGATATTGTGGCGGGTCGCCACAAATAAATAAATGTATGGGTTTGGTCTTGTACTGTATCGCATAACTTGTCAGTGTCATGCACTTGCTTGGCCCTTTGTTGTGATAAACAGTAAAGTGTCCAGCTGAATTCAATTTCAGTTTTGTTAGACAGGTATAAAAAAGGTTAGTATACCACGGCAGTGGCAGCGGTCGCGGCAGCCATCATGTGAAGACCGAAGAGTGTAAAGACCATCGACTCTTCCGTGCGACTCCACCGTGCAGGGACACCAGCAAGGGACATAAGTATTGCCTTTGATTCATCCTTTTTTCTACACCTTGCTTCACTTCTGTTTGTTTTTATGACCAGTTCTTACTATGTGTTTCCATATCCCTATTATTACTACCACTCGCAAACCACACATCACACACTATAGGCAGCACAATCCTAACAACTTGCATACTTTGCCTATGTCTGCTAACACACTACTTTCTTTTTCTATTGGTCTCTGGAATTGTCAGTCTGCAGTAAACAAAGCAGATTTCTTTACATCTATTACTGGTCATTCAAGGCTAAACCTCATGGCCCTGACAGAGACCTGGATCAAACCAGAGGACACTGCTACACCTGCAGCACTCTCCAATAATTTCTCATTTTCCCACACTCCCTGTCTGACTGGAAGAGGTGTAGGTACTGGTCTGCTTATCTCTAATGATTGATAATGTATTCCTTTGCCTTCTCTGGGTATTAACTGCTCCTTTGAATCACATTCAGTCACTATTACCCACCCTTTTAAAGTCCATTTTGTATTTGTTTATCGACCCCCAGGACCACAAGGTAAATTCTTGGATGATTTAGATGTGCTGCTCTCAACCTTTCCTGAGGATGGTACTCCCCTAGTTATGCTTGGAGACTTCAACATCCACCTAGATAAACCTCAGGCTGCAGACTTCCACACTCTGCTTGCCTCTTTTGATCTCAAGAGAGTGTTAACTATGGCTACTCACAAATCAGGCAACCAACTGGACCTTATTAACATACGACACTGCTCCACTGATCATGTGCTGGTTACTCCACTGCACACCTCGGATCACTTCCTCCTCACTCTTAACCTCAACATGGTTCCTGACACAACACATACCCCTTCACATGTCATCATTTGACATAACCTACGCTCACTCTCACCCTCCCGGCTATCTGCTATGATTTCATCTTCACTTCCTCCCCCTAAACGGTTATCATTCTTGATGCTAAAAGTGCTTCTGATACTTTCTGCTCCACTCTTACCACTTGTTTAGACACTGTCTGCCCCTTGTCTTCCATGCCTTCTTCTGTCCACTGCTTTTGACATGGTTAACCACCAGATCCTCCTGTCAACCCTATTGGCAAACGGCATCTCAGGAACTGCACCCCAGTGGTTTGAGTCTTACCTCTCAGATAGGTCACTCAAGGTATACTGGAGAGGTGAGGTGTCCAAGTCGTAATATCTAGGTACTGGAGTGCCTCAGGGCTCAGTTCTAGGACCACTTCTCTTCTCTGTCTACATGGCATCACTAGGTTCTGTCATTCAGAAACATGGCTTTTCAAATCACTGCTATGCTGATGACACGCAACTCTACCTCTCATTCCATCCTGATGATCCGACAATAGCTGCTCATATCTCAGCTTGTCTAACAGACATTTCTTGCTGGATGAAGGACCATCACCTTTAACTCAACCTTGCCAAGACAGAGCTGCTTGTGGTTCCATAAAATCCATTATTTCATCACAATTTCACCATCCAGTTAGGCACATCAACCATAACTCCTTCAAAAACAGGCAGAAACCTTGGAGTTATGATTGATGATCAGCTGACTTTCTCAGACCACATTGCTAAAACTGCCCGGTCCTGCAGATTTGCTTTATTCAACATCAAGAAGATCAGGCCCTTTCTTTCGGAACATGCTTCACAACTCCTTGTTCAAGCTCTTGTTCTGTCCAGGCTGGACTATTGCAATGCACTCTTGGCAGGTCTTCCAGCCTGTTAAATCAAATCTTTACAATTAATCAAGAATGCGGCAGCAAGATTAATTTTTAATGAGCTGAAAAAAATGCACATCACACCTCTGTTTATCAATTTGCACTGGCTACCAATAGCTGCTCGCATAAAATTCAAGGCATTAATGTTTGCCTACAAAACCACCACTGGCTCTGCACCCCTTTACCTAAATTCATTACTTCAGACTTATGTGCCCTCTAGAAGCTTGTGTTCTGCAAGTGAACAGCACATTATTGTGTCATCCCAAAGAGACACACAATCACTTTCAGAGACTTTTACATTAAATGTTCCCTTCTGGTGGAATGACCTGCCCAACTCAATCCGAGCAGCTGAGTCCTTAGCTATCTTCAAGAATCGGCTAAAAACACATCTCTTCAATCTTTACTTGACCCTATAACTCTAGCACTCTCTATTCTAATTCTAGTCTTAAAAAAAAAAAAAACTTGCTCCTTTTAGACTTGCACTCTATTCATTTACTAACTGCTTGTTTTCTTAAAAAAAACTTACACTAGCTTATCTATTTTTTGTATTCTTATCTATTTGTTTTCTTTTATTTATTATACAATTAACAAAAAGCAAAAAAGGCCTCTAAAACTAGCTTGCTCTATTCCTTTTCTATTCTATCTGTTTTCTTTTTTGTTTATTATATAATTTAAAAAAACCTTGCTCCGTGTATTGCGTTAGGCTATCTGAGACTTGTCACAGCACTTGTATATTGCTCTTTTGTTGATTTTGATTGCTTTCATTGTCCTTATTTGTAAGTCGCTTTGGATAAAAGTGTCTGCTAAATGACTAAATGTAAATGTATGGGAAACACATCCCACAGCACAACAACATGAGCCCAACTTCAGTCTACTCATCACTTTAACTGCGTTTGTAGTCGGTGCCACTAGCCAGACCAAAAAACAAACACAGACCGGAAGTTAACTTCGGGCCAGGCGCGTGCGCCCGATGAAACTGTCTATATCACATTAGAGCTAAAGTTTCTATTATTTGCCACTTACACTATATGTGAACTTTCTAGGACAGTGATTCTCCATGAAGAACCTCTCCACCTCTCCATGAAGTACCCCCAGCACTGCACATTTTGTATGTCTCCCTATATCTGATGCACCCACTTCAGGTCTTGCAGTCTCCACTATTGAGCTGATGAGTTGAAACAGGTGTGATAGATGAGGGAGACATACAAAATGTGCAGTGCTGGGGGTACTTCATGGAGAGTTGGAGAGGTTCTTCATGGAGAATCACTGTCCTAGAAAGTTCACATATAGTGTAAGTGGCAAATAATAGAAACTTTAGCTCTAATGTGATATAGACAGGTTTGAGAACCACTGTTCTAGGAGATGGTTTGGATGATGAAACATCTGTTAAGAACATAAATGTCCATCTAACAGCTCAAGCACATCAATGGAGTCTCATTGTAGGGTTGAGTAGATTTGCTCAGGAAAAGCAGCTCAAAGGCTATGATTAGATTGACCATTATTTATTACTTTACAGCAAATAGAGACATTGAAACCTCACTAGGACCCTTAAGACAAGTATAAATACGCTGAATTACAGCCACTCCAGGATTTTACGATTCTGTGATTGCAGAATTTAAGGCAAAATCAAGTAAACATTGATTATTTGTGGTAGCTTGCATATTTGTCTTATTTCCAGGGGCGGACTTAACCAATAGGCCAGGTAAGCGGCCGCTTAGGGCCCCGGGGAATCAGGGGGCCCCGTCTGATATTCACGAAACATACTTGGCAAATGCACCAGTATCTATTTGTGTTATGGAGAGCGCCAAATGTTCACTCGTCACCACTCAAAACGGCGAGTTTTTGTCAGGTGCGGAGTTCTGCAAGCTTGTGAATCCTCTCATTATAACAATGTGTAGATAAGATGTAAATAAGAGATTCATTGCGCAGAGAGCTTATTAACGGAACGCGATGAAGTGAGTGACAGCTTTTAGTGATTATAGACGGAGTGCTCTTTGCTTGCATTCTAAGCTGTTTTGACTGTATCAGAACAGATATATTCACCTCAGTAAAGAAATTATTGTGTTTCAAGTCATAATTTTATTTGTCTTGATGTTTCAAAATTACTCTCTTGTGTGATTTTCCTAGGTGCGCCAGCGCGAAATGCAAATGAACTGTAAACTAAAAACGCGTATAAATGCACAAATGCAATGACTGGAGATTTTCGCTTAATTAGATTACATTTCTCTGCAAACCCTATGGTATGCCTTAAGAAAACTTGGAATACGGAACGAGTTGCATGGGATAATTTTTATGACATTTTAATCCTTTTTGTAAAAAGATTGAAGAAGTTTACAATTCATTAAATGGACAAGTGCAAGCATTTATTTATATAATGTCTTCTTTTGTGATCCGAAAAAAATAAGGTAGCTTAATATGGCTTTAGAATAGCATCAGGTTGACTATTTAGGCTACTTAAGTTATGAAGGGGTAATAATTATAATAAATAATAGTTAAAGCTATAATAAGAGAGAGCTAGCGAGCAAGATAAGGGTTAGGGGTAAAAGAGCACATAGTTATTGTGTTGGGGCCCCGTACCTGAAATTTGCTTAAGGCACCCAAATCACTAAGTCTGCCCCTGCTTATTTCCATAATAATATTTCCATAATTTTGGAAATAATATTTTCCATAATTATTTCCAAAATTTTATCTTTCAAAAAATGAAGATGATGAAATGAGAGTCTGACTGATGATTATATAGTAACACACTCATGAAATGTTTATCTTTGAGTCTGGTGTCACAGCAGGATCTGCTCAAGTCCACTACGACGCTGTTCTTCTAGATCTGTGTTACCTGCAGGAACTGGATGTGATCCTGTGTGTGTGAAAGCTGCTCGAGCTGAGCGTCTCTCCTCCTCAGATCATTGATCTCCTGCTCCTGTCGCTCCAGTCGTCCTTCAGCTCGACTCACTGCTTGCTTTTCCTGATCTCTGATCAGCTGTATCAGCTCAGAGCGGCTTCTCTCAATGGAGCGGATGAGCTCAGTAAAGATCTTCTCACTGTCCTCCACTGCTGTCTGTGCAGAGCGCTGTTAGGACACACAGTGATTCAGGCTTCAGTGAGTCTGAACTGAGACTGAGACAAACTTCTCTTCTTCTCCAGACTCACCTTATGAGACTCCACAGCCTCTCTCAGCTGCTGGAGATCTTTCTCTCTCTGCTGGATTCTCTGCTGGAGCATCTCCTGCGTCTCCTTCAGCTGGTGCTGGAAGACAAACAGATGATAGTGAATTTCACAGAAAACTACTGACACTAAATCATCATGTGAACAGATAAATCTAATAAAAGAGTAACTGATAATGTCTTGGTTAAGTATGTAACCTTGGTTCCCTGAGTAGGGGAATGGGACGTTATGTAGCCATCGCTATGTGAACACCTTCGGTGTGACGAATGTCTGAAGCCCTTATACCATCACACCATTATTTTGGCCAGTAGAACTAGCACCACCCCGAAGGATACGAACGTATGCTATAAGAACTATAAGCGTTAACTATAAACGCTATTTCATCAGATTTCGTATTAAGTGCCATCTGAGGAATGGGAAAGGCCGGCAGTGCAGCGCCTCTTTCCCCTATTCAGGGAACCAAGGCTACATACGTAACCGAGACGTTCCCTTTCATGCCCGCGTTGTGCAAGAATCTAAGTCTATGCCCAGAAAAGTTGTCTGCTGATGGGGCAATAGTACACTGTAATCCTTGCAATCCCTGTAATCCACATGTTGAACTGAACTGAGCTGGACGATGCCATCACTGAATTCAATAATGAAATGCCTTTAACTGAAAATTGAGTGTTTAATCTTGTCATTTTACATTATTGACACTATTTTCCCATTTTGATATTGTGCAGTTGCTTTGTCACAATTTGTATTGTTAAAAGCGCTATATAAATAAAGGTGACTTGACTTGACTTGACTTAACATGGCTCATGTTAAAGCAAGACGAAGAAGTCAGGGGTCAGGAGTGAACAAGGCTTTTTATTAGGTTTTTTAACCAAAATAAAGTTCAACACAAATTCATGTGAGGCTCCCTGCCGTACACAGTCTCTCAGCCCAGCCTTCTGTGTTCCAAAATCGCTCTCCCCTTCCCAGGTGAGCGGGCTGCTATATCCGTCTCCCCACCAATCACTGGAATTAAAGAAAGGTGTTAGTCATCATTCAAATGGCCTCCTTATCAGACTCCAGACTCCCGCTGCAGACTCCACTCTACCACGCCCCCCTCGCCACATACACTCTTTTGAAGGTGCATAGTAGTCCCATGCTGCTCAAAATTTGACAAAATTTGAAAGCTGAGATTTTGCTTCATACCAAAAGTAACCTGATTGTCTTGTCTGTCAGTGCATTGTCAGTTTCCTCTTTGCTCTACAATGTGTTTTTACTGTGTGAGAACATGATGTGTAGTGTGAGAGCAGCATGTCTTTTCGTACGTAGCAACAGTAACAAAGGGGGAGCGAATCTTTGCGAAGGGTCAATTGCCGATCGGACTGACTCACCACTCTGACGATGGGAGCTCTGAATGCCATCATAAACAAAGTCTGGGAACTGTGGCATGTCTGAGGCATTGCTTGTCGAGAGAGCTCAGCCTAAAACCGCCCAAGGCATGAACTGCGATGGGACAATTAAGACTGGAGCTGGAAGGCCTCAACGAGAGACACAAATATGCTTGGGCTGTTTGCCCAAAGTTTGTCCAAACTCTCTTTCCCACCCTAGTTTGCCTACAGCACGAGTAAGTACATCTAATGACTCATTGTAATATGGGGAAGGGCGTTTCTCCTGTCCGCTTGGAGGGAGAGATTCATGATTATATTATTAAACTGTGTATTGAATTTGACATTTTAATAGGACTATCTTAATACATTAAGCGGTTATTGTTATATTGTTGACACTGTTATAACGCACTGGGATGCGCAAAAGGGTTCATTCACAAAGTTAAGCTCTTTGGAAATGTTGCTCCAGTCCGTCAAAAACTGCGACGCTTACCCCTGTCTGTGCGCTCTGCTGTTTCCGAAGAGTTGGATCACCTTCTCAAAGAAGGGGTTATTGAAAAAATTGATGCGTCTCCCTGGGTTTCCCCGATCGTTGTCACGCAAAAGAAAATGGGTGGTATCCGGTTGTGTGTCGATCTTAGAGAACCCAATAAAGCCATCGTGACCGACAGCTACCATTGCCACATATGGACGAGTTGTTTTCACTACTTAATGGGGCTACATTATTCTCGACCATCGATCTTCAAAGTGCATATCATCAGGTCATGTTGCACCCTGATAGTAGAGATCTAACTGCTTTCATTACGCACGAAGGGTTGTTCCGTTTTTGTCGGGTTCCGTACGGATTGGCCTCGGCTCCGTCGGCATTCCAGAAAATGATGCACCTGATATTGCAAGACCTACCAAATGTGGCAAACTATTTGGATGATATTATAATCTGGGGACACACTGCTGAGGAGCACGAACACTCTCTGAAAGCCGTTCTGCAATGTTTGCAGGATACTGGACTAAAAATTAATGCATCAAAATGCCATTTCAGCCAGACCAGCTTACAGTTCCTAGGCCACACAGTTACAGCGCAGGGTGTGAAGCCGGACGAGCAACACCTGTCTGCAATTTTACAGGCTCCGGCTCCTACAGATGCCGTGAAGCTACGCTCGTTCCTTGGTCTGCTGTCTTGGTACAGTAAATTCATTCAGAACTTTGCTTCTCTGGTTGAGCCATTACGTGCCTGTTTGCGGAAGGACGTGGAGTTCTCCTGGTCGGAAGAAGCACAGAACAGCTTCGCTTCGGTCAAAGAGTTACTTGTTAATAGTTTTGGCCCTTTACAACCCAGATCAACAATCATCTCGACTGATGCATCTGATTATGGCCTCGGGCCGTCTTCTCACAAATACATCCTGATAATTCTGAACGCACCATGGCCTTTGCGTCAAGAACACTTACCCCAGCCAAACGCAAATATTCGACCGTGGAAAAGGAGGCGCTCGCTTGTTTGGGCGGTCGAGAAATGGAGGACATACTTGTGGGGTCGAACATTCAAATTGCGTACAGATCATCAGGCTTTAACCACTTTACGTACTACTAAAGGGGGGGACCGCGCAGGAATGCGTATCGCACGCTGGGCCGCGCGCTTGCTGTGTTTCAATTACGAAGTGATCTTCCGACCAGGCTGTCATAACTTCACTGCCGATTGTCTGTCCCGTCTCCCTCTACCTTATGAACCCCTGGAAAGTGATTCAGATACTGAGCCAGAACAAGTAGCTTTGGCTTACCTCTGTGCTGACAGCCGTGACTCCGAAAGAGTTTGCAGCCGCTTCTTCCTCCTGTCCCGAGATGTGCAAGCTGCACACACAGATTCAGCGAGGCTGGCCACGCTCATCTTCACGTGTTGACTCCCTCCTGCTGCCATTCCACAAACTGAGACACGAATTATCTGCAACAGACGACTTCATCTTGAGGGGATCACGTCTCATAGCACCTGTGTCCTTACGTCATAGGTTAGTGATGCTTGCACACGAGGGTCACCAGGGCATAGTACGCACAAAGCAGCGGCTACGTGATTTATACTGGTGGCCACGAATGGATGAATCAGTCATGCGCGTTATCTCTTCCTGTCAACTGTGTCAAGCATCGGACAAAACCGCAAAACTACACCCTGCCCCACTGCAGCCTGTGCCTTTTCCTCCTGAGCCCTGGAAAAAAATAGCAATGGATGTAGTGGGCCCGTTCGAGTCGGCTAACTGGGACTGCCGTTATGCCCTAACCCTTGTGGACTATCATAGCAAATGGCCTGAAGTTGCTTTTGTGTCCTCAGTGAGTGCAAAGCAAGTAATTAATTTCCTCACCTCCGTGTTTAGTCGTCATGGGTATCCAGAATATATAGTGACGGATAACGGACCCCAGTTTACGGCCGCTGAATTCTCTGCCTTTCTTAGAGCGAGGGACATCGCTCATGTGCGCACGCCAGTATACCATCCAGCTGCCAATGGGGCAATCGAGCGCTTTCATAGAGTGCTCAAGAGTTGTGTACAATCTGCTATACTTCAGTCGCAACCATGGAAAACCACTGTAACAGAATTCCTCCATGTCTATAGAGCAACGCCATATTCTACTACTGGCGTGACGCCTTTTGAATTGTTGCACGGGAGGAAAATGCGCACTCGCCTGGATGTCTTGCCCTCTTTAACGTCGGGAGGGCTTACAGATGTGGTGCGCGGGCGAGTCCCGGCAAAACAAGCTAAGATGAAACGGTGGTTTGATACAAAGCGCAGAGCACGTACTACTGTTCTAAAACAAGGGGACAAAGTGCGTGTTAAGCTTCCGTGGCACGTACCAAAAGGACTCCCAAGATTTTCAGAGCCAAAAGAGATCAGGAAGCAGGTGGGAAGGAATACGTTCATTCTTTCAGATGGAAGGAAATGGCATGCTTCACAACTGGCGCTGTCTTCTGCGGGATCGACAAGAGTGGATGTGGCTGATTGGCTTATGCAGCTTCCTCACGAGCAGGTCCAGGTACACAGATCTGGACCTGGTGATTGTAATGCACCCCGTTCTCTGAGGGTGAGGTGTCCTCCGAGATGGTTAAAAGACTATGTGCACTAAAGGCCCAAATGCAATAATTGAATTAAACGTTGTTGTTGTATTTGATATGTTTTGAACCACGTTAAAATGTGCATAAGAATTGAGTTCGGAAGTCGGGTTACATATTTATGATTTCAGTTGGAATTTCTAAAGGATTTTCTAAAAGGGAAAAAATGTTCTTGAGTACAAGGGGAATATGTTATATTGTTGACACTAGGTGTCGCTGTGGGGTAGTGGTAAGGGAGAAGAAGAGGTGTGAGAAGAAGTGTATGGTTGGTTGTGCTGTTGCATGTGATATTAAAAAAAGAATCAACTGAGTTACATCGTACTGCCTTGTGTTAATTTAGTCAGTTGAATACATAACAGTTATGGTTATGGTTATGGAAGCACAGATGTCTGAGAGTGCAGATCTGAGAATGCAAGTTTGAGAGTGCAAGTGCAAGTCTGCAGCCAGACCCTTCTCCATTTTTGTGTTGAGTTTGATATTTGTTTTAGATTATTGTCCTGATGGCAGATCCAACCACAGCCCATTATAAGATTTTTAACAGAGGCAGTCTGGTTTAGATTTTATATCTGTTGGTATTTGGTAGAATCCATGATGCCATGTATCTGAACAAGATGTCCAGGACCTCTGGCAGAAAAACAGGCCCACAACATTAAAGATCCAGCAGTATATTTAACGGTGGGCAAGGGGTACTTTTTTAATCCCTGTTTGTACTAAACCCATCTGGTGGGTTTTCTGCCAAAAAGCTCTTTTTTTTTAGTTTCATCTGACCATAGAAGTACCATTTGAAGTTCCAGTCTGACAACTGAATATGCTGGAGTTTGTTTTTGGATGAGCAAGGAGAATTTTTTTCTTGAAACCCTCCCGAACAACGTGGTGATGTAGGTGCTGTTTGATTTTTTTTTTTTAGGCTTTCTGACCCCGAGACTCAACTAATCTCTGCAATTCTCCAGCTGTGATCCTTGGAGAGTCTTTGGCCACTCAAACTCTCCTCCACACATGTCCTCTTTCAGGCAGATTTGTAACATCTTTAATTGATTAATTATCAATTATTGCCCTGATGGTGGAAATGGGGATTTTTAATACTTAAGCTCTTTTCTTACAGTGGCTTTCTATTTTGTGAAGCTCAACAATCTTGTTCTGCACATCAGAACTATATTCTTTGGTTTAACTCCTTGTGATGGATGATTAAAGGGGTCATCAGATGCGACATGCACTTTTACAAGTTGTTCGAACTGATATGTGTGTTGGCAGTGTGTGTACACAACCACCCTATAATGATAAAGATTCACCCAGTGTTTTTTAAAATCTCATTAACCTGTTAGCCAGCACCCCCCATATTGGGAATCACAGCTGAAAATGACTAACTAACTTAAAATGGTAACAGTTCCTGACTTCAGTGTGCCACACACACAATTTTGGTGTCTTTGGAAAGAAGACCCTTTGGGCTTTACTATACATCATCCAGAGTTGATAATGCTCAAAAATATAAAAGTTATAGACATTGAAGTGCCTTGAAAATAATTTTACCACACTGATTTTTTTTATTTCATATAGAAATACATGAAATCAGTCCTGGAGCAATCCAGAAAAGTAATGGGTTAAAAGGCACATGTCTCATGAGTTTATATTTCAAATCTGAAGAAGATACCATGAAGAATGAGATTCCTGCAACCATTTTTTCTGAGATTTTTCTAGTCCCCCCCATTTGAGGAAAAATATTTACCAAATGTATTGAAGAGTTCTACAAGTTATTTAGTCATTATACATACAACTGCATAGTTTTTCAATTATAAAACAGTAGACAGAATCTTAGACATTGTATAAGTGATTTATTTGAGCACTAGAAAAATACAATAAGAATAATTTTTGAGTGATGGAAAAAAATAAATAAAAAATAACTTTGAATGTCAAGTACATACTCTGATTTCCTGACATACAGATTGCTGCTCATGCATCAGTAATCACATGCTGACGATCATTCATACAGATGGTAATCATACAGGTGCATCTCAATAAATTAGAATGTCGTGGAAAAGTTCATTTATTTCAGTAATTCAACTCAAATTGTGAAACTCGTGTATTAAATAAATTCAATGCACACAGACTGAAGTAGTTTAAGTCTTTGGTTCTTTTAATTGTGATGATTTAGGCTCACATTTAACAAAAACCCACCAATTCTCAACAAATTAGAATACTTCATAAGACCAATAAAAAAAAACATTTTTAGTGAATTGTTGGCCTTCTGGAAAGTATGTTAATTTACTGTATATGTACTCAATACTTGGTAGGGGCTCCTTTTGCTTTAATTACTGCCTCAATTCGGCATGGCATGGAGGTGATCAGTTTGTGGCACTGCTGAGGTGGTATGGAAGCCCAGGTTTCTTTGATAGCGGCCTTCAGGTCATCTGCATTGTTGGGTCTGGTGTCTCTCATCTTCCTCTTGACAATACCCCATAGATTCTCTATGGGGTTCAGGTCAGGCGAGTTTGCTGGCCAATCAAGCACAGTAACACCATGGTCATTGAACCAGCTTTTGGTACCTTTGGCAGTGTGGGCAGGTGCCAAGTCCTGCTGGAAAATGAAATCATTCATTCATTCATTCATTTTTTATTTATAAAGCACATTTAAAAACAACCAGGGTTGACCAAAGTGCTGTACAGATCAGAGTCATCAAATAAAAATACAAATTACAATCTCTCAAACAACAAACATAAACACTAGAATAAAAGATTAGAAACCCACGCTAAGAAAATGAGTTTTAAGTTTTGATTTGAAAGAAGAAAGTGATGGAACCATTCGGATTGATACCGGTAGGCTATTCCAGAGTTTAGGGCCTACTGTCGCAAAAGCTCGATCTCCACGATGTTTTAACCTAGATCTACAAACAGAGAGCAATCCAAGGCTGCCAGGCCTAAGTAATCTAGAAGGATTATAATACTGTAAAATGTCAGAGAGATACGTTGGTGCTAGGCCGTGTAATGCTTTAAAAACAAAGACAAGAATTTTAAATTCTATTCTCAGTTTTACTGGAAGCCAATGCAGAGAGGTTAAAATGGGAGAAATACGATCGAATTTTCTCCTGCCAGTCAGCAGCCTAGCTGCAGCATTTTGTACCATTTGAAGACGACTGATAGATGATTGACTTGCTCCATAATAAAGTGAATTGCAGTAATCAAGGCGTGAAGTAACAAATGCGTGAATAACTATTTCAAAGTTCTTTAAAGAAAGAACAGGTTTGACTTTTGCAAGACGTCTTAAATGATAAAAGCAGGATTTGACAACAGAATTAATTTGTTTATCAAACTTGAGACCTGAATCGAACAACACACCTAGATTTTTTGCACATGGAGTAACATGAGGGCTTAAGTCGCCAAGGTCCAGGTCACCAAAGTCATAAGAATCACTTGGACCAAACAGTATAACTTCGGTTTTATTCTCATTTAAGGCTAAAAAATTGTGTGATAGCCAAACTTTCACTTCATGGAAGCAAGCTAGCAGAACCTCTATGGACCTTAAATCATTATGTTTAAAAGGGATGTATAATTGGGTATCATCAGCGTATAGGTGGAATGATACTCCATATTTGGAAAAGATGGAACCCAATGGCAGTAAGTATAAAGAGAATAATGTTGGTGCCAGAATAGAACCCTGCGGAACACCACAAGAAAGATGTGCGGTTGAGGAAGTGTATTTTCCAATACAGACAGAGAACATCCTATTAGTTAAAAAAGACTGGAACCAATTCAGAACGGTACCCTGAAAGCCTAAAAGATTTTCCAGACGGGAGATAAGAATAGAATGATCAACCATGTCAAATGCTGAGCTGAGGTCTAAAAGGACCAGAGCAACAGCACTCCCATTATCTGTAGCCAGCATAATGTCAGTAATAACTTTCAGTAAAGCAGATTCAGTACTATATAGTTTTCTAAATCCAGACTGAAAAGTATCATATAATGAATTAGAATCCAGAAAAGAGTGTAGTTGAGTGAATACAACCTTTTCCAAGATTTTTGAGATAAAAGGGAGATTAGAAATAGGTCTAAAATTACCCAAGTCAGACACATCAAGATTTGGTTTCTTCAAAAGAGGAGTAACGGAAGCATGTTTTAGGCAGTCAGGGACCGTGCCAGTGCTCAGACACATATTGATAAAAAACACAAGATCAGGCCCTATAGTATCAACAATTTGCTTAAAAAAGTGTGATGGAATACTGTCATACGGACAAAAAGTAGGTTTCAAATGATCAATAATAGCTTTACAGGTTTGAAGGGAAATGAAACTAAACATGTTCCAAGTAGAAGAGCACCTGGTTATTTCAGGGAAAATATGAAGAGCTGCCGATGATTGTGGTCTTGACTTTGCTATCTTCTCGACAAAAAAGGCCGCAAAGTTTTCGCATAAGAAAACAGACACATCAGGGAAAACATCAACAGCTGGGTTTAAAACAGCATCTATAGTTGAGAATAAAACTCTTGGTCTATGGTGATTTTTAGAAATAATCTCTGAAAGAAATTTAAATTTTGCAGACTTGACAGCTTTCTGAAAAATGGAAAGGGACTCCCTTAGAATGTCATAAGACACCTGCAGCCTGTCCACACGCCATTTGCGTTCTGCTCGTCTGCAGTTTCGTCGGAGTGAGCGAATAGAGTCATTAAACCAAGGAGAAGATTTCCTGATGGAGCGCTTAATCTTCAAAGGAGCAATGTTGTTGACAATATTCAAACAGATATTATTAAAAAGATTAAAATATGTATTAGTGTCAAAGCTTTCTAGAGACCAATTTATAACTGACAAATCATCAGCTGCCTTATAAGCAGTAGCAAAATCATCGGAGGCTGTAGGGGAACAATAGCGAACCCAACGGGCCGGAGCAGATGGAGTACTAGATCGATGAGGGAGGGCAGTGGTAAAAGTCAGAAATTTGTGATCAGAGAAACCTGAGTCTCCAATCTCCATGTCCGTAATGGAAAAACCATGGGAGAATACCAGGTCCAAAATGTGACCATGGATGTGCGTGGGACTTTGCACCCATTGAGAAAAACTAAAGGAATCCATAAGATTACAGAAATCCTTAGATAGCGGCTTACCGGGACAACAGATGTGAATATTAAAATCACCAAGTAATAACATTTGATCATACATAGTTACTACATTTCCCAAAAAATCAGCAAACTCACTTAAAAAAGCATTATTAAACTGAGGGGGTCGGTAAATAACAACACACAGGACTGGATTTGCCAAGTCCATTAGAGACATTTGAGCCTCAAAACTCTTATAAACATCAGACGGAATAATGCGGCCATAAAAAGAGTTTTTAAAAACAACAGCCAAACCTCCCCCACGACCAGAGGATCGCGAAGTATTAAGAAATGAGCAGTTTTGAGGAACAAGTTCGGAGAAAGGACTTAAGTCCCCCTCTTTTGTCCATGTTTCGGTCATAAACAGAAAATCCAGACTCCGTGAAATGAAGAAGTCATGTAAAATAAAAGTCTTATTTACCAGAGACCGCACATTGAGCAATGCCATCCTGAGCAGAGGTGGATCGCTCTCTGTTTGAGATCCCCTGTTTAGCGGGCGTAGAAACTGAGGGTGCACTCCGTCCTGGCGAATCCGTGGAAGCAGACACAACGTAGTCGAGTCGAGGGAGCTGGGGACAATAGGCCGAATCCAACGGCAGCGAAGAGGTACATCCCACACACTCCGTGTAGAACAGCAGGTAGAAATAACCATTCCAGCTTTTAGTCGAACAGCAGTGCCTCCACGTTTGCCACGTTTTCGGCGACGTTTCTTGCGCAGAGTGGCAGTAGGCCGCTGGCGTAAGTGCTCCGGAATATTCAACTGGAACGATCCAATAGGGTCTGAGTGCGAATGGAAGCCACTCCTTATATCAGTGCCGAGGTTAGTAACTGAAGTCTTAATATCAAGCATCATCTGTCGATCATATATGAAGGTTGTAGACCACGACTCGATCACAGAAAAGCAGAAAATACTGAGCAAAATCCAAATCCAAAAAAGAAAGAGCGAGAGACGGCTGGAATCGAATTTTATGGAAATCAGCATCTCCATAAAGCTTGTCAGCAGAAGGAAGCATGAAGTGCTCTAAAATTTCCTGGTAGATGGCTGCGTTGACTGTAGACTCAGAAAACACAGTGGACCAACACCAGCAGATGACATGGCAGCCCAAATCATCACTGACTGTGGGAACTTCACACTGGACTTCAAGCAACATGGATTCTGTGCCTCTCCACTCTTCCTCCAGACTCTGGGACCTTGATTTCCAAATGAAATGCAAAATTTACTTTCATCTGAAAAGAGGACTTTGGACCACTGAGCAACAGTCCAGTTCTTTTTCTGCACAGCCCAGGTAAGACGCTTCTGACGTTGTCTCTGGTTCAGAAGTGGCTTGGTAGCCCTTTTCCTGAAGACGTCTGAGCGTGGTGACTCTTGATGCACTGACTCCAGCTTCAGTCCACTCCTTGTGAAGCTCTCACAAGTGTTTGAATCAGCTTTGCTTCACAGTATTCTCAAGCTTGCGGTCATCCCTGTTGCTTGTGCACCTTTTCCTACCCAAATTCTTCCTTCCAGTAAACGTTGCATTCAATATGCTTTGATACAGCACTCTGTAAACAGCCACACCTTTCAGTAATGACCCTCTGTGACTTACCCTCTTTGTGGAGGGCATCAATGTTCATTTTCTGGATCATTGCCAACTCAGCAGTCTTCTCCATTATTGTGGTTTCAAAGAACAATACCCGGAATTTATACTGTAGGGATGGTCATTAATTTAAACTCAAATGTAAATATTCTAATATTTTGAGATACTGATTTTTGACTTTCATGAGCTGTAAGCTCTAATCATCAAAATTAAAACAAAAAAACTTTTGAAATGTTTTACTTTACATGCAATGAATCTAAAATATATGAAAGTTTCACTTTTTGAAATAACTTACAAGAAAAAATGAATTTTTTCACTACATTCTAATTCATTTAGATACACCTGTACAGATGGCCGCCCATATAGTCTATAATCACATTATAATGGCCTTTCATATAGACCTGCATTCACACTGATAGCTGTCAACAGTCAGTAATTACATGCTGATTATCAGCCATACAGATGGTAATCATACAGATACAGTCACATTCCCCACAAAACACGCAAACATATATGAAAAATGTTTAAAAAAAAAAATTTTAAAAAAAGGTTTATTTGTCCAAAAAGCCGATCGCTTTAGTTACGCCTTTTTTTGCAGGTCCTTGCTGCCTGCTTCTATCCAGCCCTTTTGGAGGATGACAGTCTGCCATTAGATGTTAAACAAAGGGCCGAAAGTCTCCTTAGAGAATGTGATGGTGGAAGCGTAGGTGAGCTTTTGTCCTTGCACAGTAAATATACTGGCATACCTTGCGGTTTTCATACATTTGAGCACCTTACACCATAAAAAAAAAATTTCATGTTATAAAAGCATCATCCTTTTCACCTGAAAGCTTAAAGTTGTGAGAGTTTAGCATAAAACTATCAGAAAGATAACATTTGCACCACTTCAAATTTTCTGTTAAATGTTAAAACTTTTGCATCACCTGAAAACAAGCTTTCAGTTTCAATGGGTTAAAGTTTTTAACAATGTGGACAGGTCTGTTCAAATATTCATTAACATATAAGAATCACATGAGTTTATTGTTGAATCGTTTCATGTGTATGTGATACTCATGTGGTAACAATCTCTTCAGGCTCATATACAGATTCAAGTGGAATCGCCAAAATTAAACACTGCGTGTCTCAGTTCATTACCGGGAGAGACGGAGGAGTTCCTTCCTCACCTGACAACATCTTCATCAAGTCTGGCTCACAGACCGCTCTCATGGTTGTCAACAAAAAATAATTTATCGTCATACAAATACTTTCCTTTACAAAATGTATAAATGGACATGGTACGTGTCTTCATTCCAGAGTAAGTAAATATTTTCTCTGCAGATTATGCTGAAGCTGCTGATTCGTAGCGAGGACTCGTGTCGGACTGGTGTGCTCATACCTGTACCCACCTACGCTTCATTTACTCTGGCTCTGGAAAAACAGGGAGGTGCTATCATACCGTACTATTTGTGTGAGGAGCAGGGCTGGACGCTGCAGGTGGAGGAGCTTCGCAGAGCACTTTATACAGGCAGAAATACCTGCAATCCTGTCGCACTTTATATCTGCAACCCAGGGAATCCAACAGGTACAGTAAGAATTTATCCCTATTATTGCAAGAAATCTGTGCAATCTGACTTGGTTAAAACCTGTTTACCTTCATCATCCTGTCTAAAATCATACATTATACTGCACATTCTTCTCTTATCATTGTTATTATTCCTTTATCTTTCAAGACTGATGTAATACTGTAATTGCAAGGATAAAGAAAACTAGTGCTGACCCTACTAACTTTTCTATTTTTCGACCAATTTCTAACTTACCTTTTCTTACAAAAATATTGTAGAAGACTGTTGAAGCTCAGGTCCATGCTCACCTTTTGAATAATAATCTATTTAAACAATATCAGTCTGGTTTTTGTCCATTTCATAGTACAAAAACTGCAATGGTTAAAGTTACTAATGATCTATTGATGGCGGCTGACTCTGGACTCTTAACTGTACTCATTCAAAATCCTTACAGAGAGATTAGCTTTTATTAGAATATGTGGTACTCCTCTTACCTGGTTTAGATCAGTTTGTTTCATTATAAAAATTTAGGCCATGTTCTTTATCTGTTACTACTGGTGTTCCTCAGGGCTCTGTATTGGGCCCTCTTTTATTTATTATTTACGTTCTACCACTTGGTTATATTATAAGGAAATTTGGAATTCATTTTCATTACTATGTGGATGACACCCAGCTCTGCTTGTCCTCTAAGCCTAATTCAATTCCATTCTTGTAATCTTCTTAAATTAAATGGTGATAAAACCGAGGTTAGTATTAAATTCAATTTGACCAAATCTGACATTTTTTATTAACTATTGATAATTCTATAGATTCTTCATCTTCTCAGGACAAGAGTTTGGGTGTCATATATAGTGGCTTATCCTTTGAAGCACACGTTAATAATATGACTTGGTCCATATATAATTCCATCTAGAGAATATCAGTCATCTGTATGTCTTACATCTACTAGTACTGGCATTCTTGTACATGCCTTCACATAATGCTTACTTGTAATGCTCTCCTCTTTGGTGTACTTCTTAAACTATTTTACAATTCAGATGGGCCAGAACTCAACTGCCCACATTTGACTGTTTTGAAATGTGCTTATAAAAATAAAATACATTTTGTGTCCATTTACATTTACATTTAGTCATTTGGCAGACGCTTTTATCCAAAGCGACTTACAATTGGGGAGTACATAAAGCGATTCATCATGAAGAGGCAATCAGACAGAGGAAGTGCTCGTAACACCAAGTCTCAGTCATTGTTCAAATAAGTACAAGCTAGCAAGGGAAGGAGAGAAAGATAAAGGGAAAGTATTTTTTTTTTTTTTTTTTTTTTAAAGTTTAGGATGAAGTCAAGTAGTACCGAAAGAGATGAGTTTTCAGTTGTTGCTTGAAGATTGACAGGGATCCAGCATTCCGGATAGGGGTGGGAAGATTATTCCACCATCCAGGAATGGTGAATGAGAATGTTCTGGAGAGTGATTTTGAGCCTCTCTGTGATGGTACCACAAGGCGTCGCTCACTAGCAGATCTCAGACTTCTGGAGGGGATGTAGATTTGTAATAGTGCGTGGAAGTAGGAGGGTGCTGAGCCTGTGGTCGTTCTGTATGCAAGCATCAGTGTCTTGAACTTGATGCGAGCTGCCACTGGTAGCCAGTGCAGTGAGATGAAGAGAGGTGTAACATGGGTTCTTTTGGGCTCATTGAAGACCAGTCGTGCCGCTGCATTCTGAATCATTTGTAGAGGTTTGATTGTGTTTGATGGAAGACCAGCCAGAAGGGCATTGCAGTAGTCCAGCCTAGAAACGACAAGGGCCTGGACAAGAAGTTGCGCAGCATGCTCTGTCAGGAAGGGCCTGATTTTTCTGATGTTGTGTAGCGCAAACCTGCAAGATCGAGCAGTCTTTGCAATGTGCTCTTTGAAGGTCAGCTGGTCATCAAAGATTACACCAAGATTTCTGACCGAAGTTGATGGGGTAATTATTGATGTGCCTAATTGAATCGAGAAGTCATGCTGTAGAGTCGGAGTGGCAGGGACGACAAGTAGCTCAGTCTTTGCCAGGTTGAGCTGTAGGTGATGTTCTTTCATCCATGCCGAGATGTCCGCCAGGCAGCCTGAGATCCGTGCAGCTACCGTTGTATCATCTGGTTGAAAAGAGAGATAGAGCTGTGTGTCATCGGCGTAGCAATGGTAGGAGAAGCCATGTGCCTGAATGATGGGTCCCAGTGATGTAGTGTATGTTGAGAAGAGGAGGGGTCCAAGAACCGATCCCTGAGGAACCCCAGTGACCAGTTGATGTGCTTTGGATACCTCCCCACCCCAGGCCACCCTGAAGGACCTACCGGTGAGATAGGATTCAAACCAGCGAAGGGGAATCCCAGTGATGCCCAGCGATGAGAGGGTGGACAGGAGGATCTGATGATTGACAGTGTCAAAAGCAGCAGAAAGATCGAGCAGAATGAGGACTGATGATTTGGAATCGGCCTTTGCGACTCGTAGGGCTTCAGTGACTGAGAGTAGCGCAGTCTCTGTTGAATGGCCACTCCTGAAACCTGACTGTTTATCATCCAGTTTGTTGTACTGTGAAAGGAACAGTGAGAGCTGGTTGAAGACAACTCGTTCGAGTGTTTTCGCTATGAATGGAAGGAGAGAGACAGGTCTGTAGTTTTCTAAAAGAGAAGTGTTTAATGTAGGTTTTTTGAGCAGTGGGGTTACCCGGGCCTGCTTGTACGCTGTGGGGAAGATGCCAGTGCGGAGAGATGTGTTGATAATGTGTGTGAGTGCCGGTAAGAGTGTGGGAGAGATTGCTTGGAGAAGGTGAGAGGGGATTGGGTCAAGAGGACATGTTGTAGGATGGCAGGAGAGGAGAAGTTTGGATACTTCCGCCTCGGTGAGGGGACAGAAGGAGAAGATGGGAGTTTGAGCAGTGGATGTGGTTGGTTGGAGGTCCTGTGTGTGTGGAGTTGAGAACTGGTTACCGATTGTTCTAGTTTTGTCGGTGAAAAAAGTGGCAAAGTCATCAGCTGTTATAGAAGTGGTGGGCGGTGGTGGAGGGGGACAGAGGAGAGAATTAAATGTTCTGAAGAGATCACGCATGTCTGGAGCACTGTTGATCTTGTTGTGGAAGTGTGAGGATTTGGCAGTGTGGACTTCAGTAGAGAAAGATGAAAGCAAAGACTGATACCTAGTCAGGTCCGACGGATCGTTTGATCTGCGCCATTTTCTCTCTGCCGTTCTGAGTGTGGTCCGATGCTCACGAAGAACATCGGATAACCAGGGGTTAGAAGGGGCAGCCCGTGCTGGCCTGGAGGAGAGAGGACAAATGTCGTCTAGACAAGAGGTTAAGGTAGAGCATAAAGTGTCAGTAGCTGCATTCACATCCAGAGATGTGAAATGGATAGGTGAGGGAAGAGAGGAGGATACTACAGAGGAAAGAAGGGTGGGGGAAAGGGAGCGTAGGTTACGTCTGAAAGTAACCGGTAAGGGAGCTGGTGGCACCTGTGTAGAAAAATGTAAGGTAAATGTAATGAAGAAATGGTCAGAGATATGTAGTGGTTGTACCAGAATGTTATCTGTAGTACAGTTGCGTGTGTAAATTAAATCAAGTTGGCTGCCTGATTTGTGCGTGCTAGTAGTGGTAAGGCGTTTGAGATCAAATGAATCTAGGAGTGAATGGAAGTCTGTAGCATAAGGCCTGTCTAGGTGAATGTTGAAATCGCCAAAGACTAGGAGTGGAGTGCCATCCTCCATGAAAGAGGACAGCATGCCGTCCAGCTCCTCTAGGAAGGTAGCTAGAGTTTGGCCAGGGGGACGGTAGATTACTACTATCTGGAGTTTTATAGGAGCCGTTACAGTAATCGCATGAGATTCAAATGAGTTGTGATTGCCTAGGGGAGAATGGGTTGAGTATTTCCATTTGTTTGAAATGAGCAGACCAGTGCCCCCACCCCGGCCAACCTGCCTTGGGGTGTGAGAGAAAGAGAAATTTTGAGAGAGAGCAGCTGGGGTAGCGGAGTCTTCTGGACGAATCCAGGTCTCAGTCAAGCCCAAGATGCTGATAGTGGATTGTAAGGAAAAAGCAGAAATGAAGTCAGCTTTGTTGACAGCTGACTGGCAATTCCAAAGACCCACAGAGAAAGAAAGAGGTGCAGTAGAGGATGTAGCGATCGGGCGCAGGTTAGCAGGATTACGTTGCCGTCTGCGTGTGATTTTGGAGCGTGGTTGGGAGAGAACCGGAATGGTTTCGAAACACATGATAGAGGTGGAGGGATGGAGGATATGGAAGGAGAGTGTGTGAGGGAAGATAGAAATGATACTTAAGTGTGTGCTCGGTGTCGTTGCTCGGTTAAAGTCGCGCAGGAAAAAGTCGTCTGTCTTTACACTCGTTGGTCTTCACACGAGGAGGCTGAGCACGATGGCTGAACGCTTCCGCAGACGCTTCCGCGTCAGCGCACAGATGTCAAATAAATACGGTCTAGGAGACTAGAGTGAAAAAAGCTGAGGCCGGCTTCTGCTCAGCACAGCCAATAACCTTAAAGGACTGCTAATTGCTGGATACGAAACTAAACACTTCGCACAATCACACACGCTCGTTCTTAGCTGAGGTGCAAATTATTCAAATTGCCAGCAAGTGCAATCAAAAATATAAACCTCAACGAAAATGCACAATAGAAATAGGTAGGAAACGAAGTATTCCTTCCTAGCAGCAAGTAAATAATTTAAACAACAGAACTGCGAAAAAGTATTACAAACTTACGCGAGCTGCCGTCCTTCTCTTCTGGTGACTAATCGGCTTTCCCAACTTATAACAGCCACCAAGCAGTTTAAATACTTAACAGTCGCTGAGGCCGGCTTCTGCTCAGCACAGCCAATAACCTTAAAGGACTGCTAATTGCTGGATACGAAACTAAACACTTCGCACAATCACACACGCTCGTTCTTAGCTGAGGTGCAAATTATTCAAATTGCCAGCAAGTGCAATCAAAAATATAAACCTCAACGAAAATGCACAATAGAAATAGGTAGGAAACGAAGTATTCCTTCCTAGCAGCAAGTAAATAATTTAAACAACAGAACTGCGAAAAAGTATTACAAACTTACGCGAGCTGCCGTCCTTCTCTTCTGGTGACTAATCGGCTTTCCCTGTGTCCAATATTGAAAACAGGGAAAGAAGCTCCTTGGATTTATGAATGGATGAATGAATGTTACTTTGAATATTAGGTCACATACAGAGTAGGAAATCCATAGAAGAAGTGATCCGCTTTGCTGCAGAAGAAAAGCTCTTCATACTGGCTGATGAGGTGAGTTTATCTCAGGTAACATAAGAGCTCTCTGTCAATAAAAATACACATCTTTCTAAATCTCTAGATCAGGCGTGTCCATTCCTGATCCTGGAGGGTCACCTTCCAGCAGAGTCTAGCTCTAGCCTTAACCCTCCTGTTGCATTCAGGTCAGTTCTGACCCAAAAATGGTACATAAATATTTCTAAAAAAAATCCATAGATTTTAGAATGGGAAAAAAACATTGTAAATTGATTAAGATTACCAAAATACTAATAATTTATTTATTTTTTTAATTATTATTATTAAAATAATAATAATTATTATTATTATTAAAAATGGTGCAGTCGTGACTTTATGGTTAGAGAGTTGGACTTGTAAGCCAAAGGTTGCAGGTTCGAGTCTCATTGAATGGGGGAGTAAATGATGAGCGCTCTCTTCCACCTTCAATACCCATGACTGAGGTGCCCTTGAGCAAGACACTGAACCCCCAGTTAAATTGAATTGAGTGATGTGACGGCCAAGTATGTTAACCATACTCGGAATTTGTGCTCTGCATTTAACCCATCCAAGTGCAAACACACACACACACACACACAGCGTGAAGCAAGTAGCACACACACATAGTAGTGAGGTCAGGCGTATTGAAGCTAAACTCCTGAAGTGGTCCTGATGGAGTAGGATTGGGAAACCCCTGCTCTAGAACCTTCCTTTGACATGTTCGGTCATTTGTTTCTCTTCAGGTGTATCAGAACTGTGTGTATGGAGACGATACTGAGTTTTATTCCTATAAGAAGGTGTTATCAGAAATGGGCTCTACTATTTCCAGCACTGTGGAACTGGCCTCCTTCCATTCGGTCTCTAAGGGCTTCATGGGAGAGTGAGTAGCCTGTTGTGCTCTTGAATGTTATTAGGGGCCCCTATTGTATCTGCATGTTTTCTTCTTCTTCCTCAATGGGAATCTATTGCAAGCCCTGTAAAAGGTATATAGGAAAATGATGAAATTTGGCACATTTATAGTGGTGGTCCTGAATAGTAACCTGACCAACTTTGTGGTCTCTTGGACAAACTTTAAAGCACCAGCTCAATAATTTACTTTTCAAATGGTTATAACCAGTGTTGTGCTAGTTACTCAAAGAATGTAATATATTACTCATTACTAGTTACTCCTTTCAAAAGTAATATTGTTACTTTACTTATTACTTTCTGACAACAGTAATTAGTTACACTACTAGTTACATTACGCCCCACAGAAGTTTTAACTGTGTATTTTCCACATAAATGTTACTAATAACATATTTCTGCCTCATCATTTCACCAAAATCCACATTGGATCGCAGTCAGAAGTTATTATAAACACTCAATAGTGATTGATAGTGACATTCAAGTAGAAGTGTTGTATTAATCTCATTAATTGTCATATGTCGCTTGAAGCTAATTGTAATTTCTCCATTACCCAAATACGATTATATTTCATTATGTATTTTATCAAATCACATAAGTTTGCAAGAAACTGTTTAATTTTCCAAAAATATTTTTAATTATAGTAATATAATGTAGCACATGCTGATCAGAGGGATGCAATGCCAGAGTAAAGTAAAGCCACAACTTACACAACAGTGTTCAGATCATCTTTTTTCCTGACAAAATCAATATAATGCAATATTTCTATCTGCTGAATGTAAGCTTTTCCATATTCCAAGCTTGCCTGCTGCACTGGGGACATCACATGCATGAGCGAGTCGTGAAAATTATGAAAATAAATCTAGGAATTATTTGATTGTTGGATTTTAAATCAGCGGGTCGAGGCATCAAAAGTAACTAAGTAACTAAGCTGTTTTATGGATAGTAACTGTAATATTATTACTGAAATCTTAATAGTAATCAGATACACTACTAGTTACTGCAAAAAATTATATTATTACTGTAACTAAGTTACAGTAACTAGTTACTGCCCAACACTGGTTATAACTTTTGAACCCAAATTGTTAGTAAAAAAAAAAATCTTACTCGATTTCTATGTAAATATAATTAAACTGTATTGTTCCCCATATTAATATTACTCTTAAGACTCAAATTAAACTAATAATGGGAGTGGGCCAGTGGGTTTGACGGTTGCACTTAAATCACCAAACGAAGTAAATTATAGCAAATCTGTGTTAGTCCTCTTCTTGAACGTTCTTTGCGTCCAGGTGTGGGCTTCGCGGAGGCTACGTGGAGCTGGTGAATCTCGACCCTGCGGTGAAGGAATATGCTAGTAGACTTTCTTCCACTAGGTCCTGCCCGCCTGTTGTTGGACAAATTGCACTTGACCTCATGGCAGATCCTCCAAAACCTGGTGATCCTTCATTCCCCACCTTCTCTGAGGTTGGTATGCTCTAGTAGTACTTAAAGTGCCCTATTATACTATTTAAAAAGCTCCTACAATAGGTTCACATGCATCCAAATGAAAAAAATAAAAAACTTACATTTTCTTATACATTACAGCATTTTCTTTTTTCTCACAGTCTCTAGAACGGTTGAAATTATGAGTCAAAATTGTGAAATTGCCAACTACTTTATGTTACCTGTCAGCCAATACTGTTTGTCCGTAACATAGTTGACAAACTCACCAGAGGAAATATTTTTTTCTTTGTAATGTTATTGTTCAATGATTAAGCTTGGCAACTAGCAGAGACGTTACATTGATAAAATATATTAAACTTGAAACCAATAGTTGTTTTATTGGGAAAGCAGATTGTTTTTTCACTTTCTTCTTCTGTGAAATGTACCCAAAGTTTTAGAATCTATAATCAAACACACTTCACCAAGGTGTTCATTAGAAAATCACAGACAGATGTGATTGGAACTGAACTCTGTAAGAAAGTAGCTCTTTTTAGAAAGTTTTAAAGACTCACTAAATAGTCACATGTATTGGTAGACCTGATATAAAAGAAATTATCAAAGTTTAAAAGTGCCAATATCAGTAAACAATAGTGATCAAACCAATTATTAGTCTATCAAATTTTCTTGATTTTGAATTTGACTAACTTAATCTTTTCTATCAGGAGGTCCAGTCCATTAAAAACACGATATGTAAAAACACTGGTCGGATTCAGGAGGTCTTTGCTGAGCTTCCGGGGATCAGCTGCCAGCCGCTGAAGGCCGGGTTTTTTGTCTTCCCATCTCTATACTTCCCTCCAAAGGCAATACAATTGGCCAAGGTGAGAATCTGTGTATTTCACCAATTTGTAAATGACTGAATTAAAAGTAATTAGAAGTAATAATGCCAGAGATGATATATCCATGACCTCACGCTTATGAGAGGCTCAATAACAACCATTTTGTGTTCCCCAAATAACCTTTCTGTGAACCGTTCCTAAAAGAACCATTTTGTCTAAGTGTCACGAATCCTGTCTGTGGTCTTCCGTCTGATCGCCACCAGAGGTCGCCTTCCTATTATACTGGCTCTCACACTACACAGACTGTTACTGTGCATTCACACCAGATGCGACTTGCGCGAATAAATCGCGCTATTTGCGCGTAGTTGGATGCTTGAACATTTTGAATTTACTCGCTTCATTCGCGTGTGAAATTCACTTCATTCGCGCGTGAAATTCACTTCACAACAGACGTGAATTCGCGTCATGGGAGGGGCTTCTGCCACTGTAAACAGTACCGGTAATGGCGGCGCTTTGAATACAACTGGCATCCTAGTTTTCCTCATCTACTTTGTACTTTGTGATCAATAAACAAACAAACAAAAATTAGGGCTGCATGATAAATCGCATGTGATTGTCATGCACATCTCGTCAGTAAAGCAGGTTCTGTGATCTCCATCACGTGCTTTCAGATGGAGCTGCATTTAATACACAGAGCTTTAGATCACAGCAATATCGTGTTCACTCACTTTCTTTCAAGCATAATCCTTTTTATTCATGTTTCTGTAAAAGTATGAAGATGTATCATACAGCTCCGGGTGTCCAGTAATGATTATTTTGTCCTCCATTGTTGTTTCGGATTCCCTCCGCTAGCTACGTCGTAATCACGTCACTACTAGAGCAAGTTCCTGATTGGTTAACGCGGCGCGAATATCCGCCAAAGTTCAGATTTTTCAACTCGCGCAATAAACACCCGAAACGCTCAATTCGCGCCGCCTCATTCGCGCGAATCGCGCCGCATGATTTCTATTCGCGTCTTTGCATTGACTTAACATGTAAATCACTCGCGCTTAACGCTTCATTCGCGTCTGGTGTGAACGCACCTTTACACGTCACCCTGGACTACACTTCCCTTGAGTGACTTACTATAATTAAAAATCTTTTTGGAAAATTAAACAGTTTCTTACAAACGTATGTAATTTGATAAAATACATAATGAAATATAATCGTATTTGGGTAACGGAGAAATTACAATTAGCTTCAAGCTACACATGACAATTAATGAGATTAATACAACACCTTTACTTGAATGTCACTATCAATCACTATTGAGTGTTTATAATAACTTCTGACTGCGATCCAATGTGGATTTTGGTCAAATGATGAGGCAGAAATATGTTATTAGTAACATTTATGTGGAAGATACACAGTTACAACTTCTGTTAAGGCAGAATGTAATTTTCCTGAGCAGTGAAAGCTGTCTCGATACACATGATCTGTGATGAAGTCTCAGCAGTGAACAAATGCATTAATCAGACTGTAGTTTCCTATTAAAGTTGTTTTCTCTTCATAGAAAAGACAGATGGAACCAGACATGCTGTACTGTTTGTATTTGCTGGAGGAAGCCGGTCTGCATGTGAGGCCGGGCTGTGAATACAGACAGAGAAAGGACAGCCATCACATCAGGTTTGTGCACTGACACTGTTATCAGTTACTGCATGAGTGATGTGAATGGTTACCTCATGCAAAACACTCTTAATCATGCTGGAAAATGTGAATGTGTCAATTACAGCCACAGTAAGCATTCATGACATTGTAAACGATAGTCTTAATTGCATATTCAGAGCATAAAATCTCTGTTAAAACCAGTTCTTATTGTTTCTCAGGCTTTTTGTGGCAACTCAAACAAACATAATGGAAGATGCTCTACAAAGGCTGAAGACGTTCCACACGCGATTCATGAATGAGTTTTCTTAGTGTCGTCTTCAGATTATCAGATCTGTTTAACCCTTGAACAGTGTTGGGCAGGAACTAGTTACTAGTAACATATTACTGTAATAATATTACTTTTTGCAGTAACTAGTAGTGTAAGTAATTACTAATAATATTTCAGTAATAATATTACAGTTATCATCCATGCAACAGCTTAGTTACTTTTGATGCCTCGACCCGCTGATTTAAAATACAACAATCAAATAATTCCTAGATTTATTTTCATAATTTTCATGCATCATGCATGTGATGAGGTGCAGCAGGCGAGCTTGGAATATGGAAAATCTTACATTCAGCAGATAGAAATATTGCATTATATTGATTTTGTCAGGAAAAAAGATGATCTGAACACTGTTGTGTATTACTTTACTCTGGCATTACATCCCTCTGATCAGCATGTACATTATATTACATATTATTAGTATCTTCTTCTTTGGCTCTCAACGGAGGCGGTCGCATTTTTTTCTTGCTCCCCGTCCTCACCCTTTTTTCCCTCCCTGCCTGCTCTCTTGTCTCGTATCGTGTAATACTTGAGAGACTCTCTCTGCATTGCTCCTCAAAACTGGAAAAATATGGATTTGATCAACTGGTCTCTCAACGCAATTGACACCATCCTCGACGAGAAGCTCAGGTTCTGGGGAGCCTGACTGCCCTGACGGAACGTACCCCGCTGGCTACACGATGGACGCTTGGGACAGATGGCGTGTCGTGTGTTTAGCGGCTCTTTCCGTGGAGGACATCGAAGATATCTTTCTATTCGGAACCATGATAACAGGTCTTCTGCTGATTGGATTAGGCTTTGCCCTGGGTTATCGAAGAATTAAGAAAACGGGAACAGCTGTTCAAAGCCTCACAAGGCTGCCCGTCATGATTGAAGCAGTGGGAAGAGCGGTCAGCATTGAGACTGAGACTATTAACCGCAACATGGATTCTATCACGGAAAAGCTCACGGCTTTGCAGAGAAAAATTGACGGAGACCAGAACGGACAATATGAGTAGCCGTGGAATTGGAATGCGGTTACTCGCCCTAAGACTAAACAAGCTCAATCTTATCTCTTCCGGCTCCCCTCTACCAGCACTGGCCTTGGCCAAGGCCGCTGTGGGTAAATCTTCCCTGAGAAGCACTGCAGGGAGACGCTCTCTGCGTTCCTCCCCCCATTCCTCAGACACCTGCTGATTACACATACACACATACTGATACAGATACACACACACATATTTTCGCAAACCCCCGATCCAACGCCTCCGTCGCTTTAAACCGCCAGCCTGATAAGCGGGTCTGTGACTAGCGCCGGAAAATGGCTGCCTGTCTGGATGGCTGATTGCCAGAGCTGGATTACCTCCCCTGTTGCAAGTTGCGTGTCTGTTGTATTATGTGCTTTACGCTGAGGTGTTTTTTTCCTGTTCTCAAACTGTACTCCCCAAGGAGTATAGTCTGGGGGTTGTTTTTTTTTTCATACTCGTCTCTTTCCTCATGTTTGCTTCATTTTTTTCTTAAAAATCAAAGAATTTCACTGCTGATTGTACTCTGTATGATTGTGTATGTGACAATAAATTTACTACTACTATAATTAAACATCTCTTTGGAAAATTAAACCGTTTCTTACAAACGTATGTAATTTAATAAAATACATAATATGAAGAAAGCATGGGCTGAAACGTCTGCTCCCTGGTCTGTTTTTAATACACTTTGCACTTTTGCATATGAAAAATATGAAAATTAAATAATTGGTTTTTGGTAGACCTTTTTTGGTCTTTTTTTTGCAGTGTGCGGACAAATTCAACTACCTATTGGACTAATAAAATACATAATGAAATATAATCGTATATGGGTAACAGAGAAATTACAATTAGCTTCAAGCTACACATGACAATTAATGAGATTAATACAACACTTCTACTTGAATGTCACTATTAATTATTGAGTGTTTGTAATAACTAATAATGTGGATTTTGGTCAAATGATGAGGCAGAAATATGTTATTAGTAACATTTATGAGGAAGATACACAGTTACAACTTCTGTGGGGTGTGAAGAAACAATGTAACTAGTAGTGTAACTAATTACTGTTGCCAGAAAGTAATAAGTAAAGTAACAATATTACTTTTGAAAGGAGTAACTAATAATGAGTAATATATTACGTTCATGAGTAACTAACCCATCACTGCCCTTGAATGCATGAATGTTTCACATCAGACCTGGAATGTATAGCTAATACTGGTGGATTTCTAAACTGCCTCAATATTATAAAACTGTCCTGATATTTTAATTACAATTGCAAAGAGGAAAAATAAAGCATGTTTCATTATCTTTTGGGCGTTTTGAGCAACTGCTTCCCACCATCATCAGGTTATTTTGAGGAATATTGAGCATATTGAGGATCTGAATCATTAATACATTAATCTCAAAACATTTTCGCTTAGATTTGCAGTAACATGGACTTAATGTAATCTACTAGAACTGATCATTTCAGAATAAATCAGAATATTATTAGTCAGATAAAGAAAACATAAAATTAGCAAAGATAAATCTAAGAGTAAGATGCACAGGCCTACCTGACATATACGTGTACAGCGCTGAGTGTGCGGGATAGAGTCGCTCAGATAAAGACAAAGCATCATCCAAATGAAGACTAGTGCTTGGTATTTGTATAAAACAGGAGTCTAGACCTTGTATCACAGCCTGTACGCAAAATATCCCTAAACGCTCAACTTTATGATGATTTATTGTACTTCTGTCATGCTGTTATGTCAGTAATGCCTGTGTTTTACCACAGAACAAGTTTTAGGGCTGGGTGATATGATGATATTAACAATGATCAAAGATTTAACTGTTGATTGGGTTTGTTCTATTAAGAGATTAGCACTAAAACAAGTATTTTCAGTTTTCAAAGTAGAACATGCAGCCTATGATTAACTAAATCTAGTCTATGGACGGAGAAGTTATAGACCGTAATTCGACAAATTAACACATAATGTAATTTATTTATTTTTTATTTTTTAATTTTGCTTCTCAAATAATAGTTTAACAAACAAACAGTTGAAATGCAAAGTTTAATACAAAGCTAAATCACTTTGATTATAGGCATACTTCATTTATTATTAATAAAAGCTTACTTTAAGATCGTGTTGACAAACATGTTTATAGTACATCAATCATACGTGAAGTATTTAAATATTAGGCTTGTATTATATTTTATATCTTAACTTTTTTTATTTTCATGGTGTGATTTTTAAAGGACTTTTGTTTTGTTTTTCCGCTCCGTCAGATGTCGTCGTGACGTCACAGCGCTGCTGCGGTTTAGTAATGTTTTGTTTTTGAGTTCAAGGTCCAAATGCGTTACAACAATATTACTCACAATATTAATGCGAATATTTGACGTTAGTAATGTGAAATGAACGCAGTGTAATAGTGTGGCGTTTTATATGAAGTACTGACAGTTTGTGAGTGCAGCATTATTATTATTTTGATCTAGTTTGCTCATTTGCATAAGCTTCAATCTTCCATCGAGATATTTGTGATATTATTTGACTTCGAGGAATAACAGGTGAGCGTTTTATCTTCTGTTTTCATGTTTCAAGCTCTTCTTCCCTTTTCTTTATTAATTAAAGCAACAGCAATCTCTGCAGATTTACTCTAAATTGACTGTGGAGCCTAGTTATCTACAGATAATTAGCCATTTTTAGTACAATTATAGCATAAATATCAAATTATTTAAATTCCAAGCAAGTAATACCACACTATTGTCTCATAACAGTCTATAAATGAGTTTTAAAACACAAAGCGACCCTTTGCAAGGTGTATCATCATATGTATGGGTCTGTGGCATCATAACGTTTCTAAACCCCTGTAAATAACAATACAAGACCAGCACAAACGGCTCGGCATTAAATGACACATTCTGCATGACTTGTATTTATGAAGTGAATGTGTGTAGATTTGTGGACTGATGTGTGTATGGTTGTGATGTTGTAATACTGTTTTAATGCTTCAAACGTGAGCTCTCTGGCAAGACATCCTTATGTGAAATCAGATTAGTTCGAACCGAATCTGTTCTCCTCTCGATATGTAGAATAATAATTAATGTATTGGTGTCATTGCAGTACACCAGAGACGGTATATCACTGATATGGACCGCTGGTATGAATATGGCAGCACTGCTAAAATCTCATCTCCTAAATAAAGAGTCTCTCTATCTGGTTTTGCCATGTTTTTAAAAAAAAAAAAAAGGTATAGTGGTAGAATGAGATCAACTGAAGTGCTGTTTTTATTTTTTCCTAGAATAATATATAAAATCTGTAAATTAATCTGAAAACTATAACCAGTGCATTTCTTTACTTTAAACATATGCATTTGGCAGACACTAACATTTTGTCAGTTCATGCATAATCAAAAACACACTTTTTGAGCTACAGGAGGGATTTACCTCTAGGTTATGGAAAGCAGATTTTCAGATAAATTCATAAAATGATGAAAATGAAAATCAGATTAACCCTCATATTTTTGGAGTTTGCATGATTTCATTGTGTGTTGTCATTGGATAACAGAACAATAAATGCTTTGGTTATCAATGTAACATTGTGCTTTTATGCTTTATTTGAGCAGATCTGCTCCTCTATACCACACAGCTTGTGTCAGTGCATTTACCAAATAAATGCTGGAATAATTCCCATCATCCTGCAAACCGTAAACCAGGATTAATTCAGATGGAATAAATTCATTCTGTGTGACACTGCGATAATGGACTTTATAAAGAGAAGACACGAGTGAAGATCTTGAGAAGAGGAAAGTCAAGAACCGAATGAAACATAAGGAAAAAAAAAATAAAGCCAATATTGGGAGGTATGGCTGCTCGGATTATGGCAAAAATCATAATCACGATTATTTTGGTCAATATTGTAAAAATGATTATTTAACATGATTATGAGCAGGCCATGTGACCAAAACATTATGAGTGATTTAATTTAAAGATATTGAAATCTATTTCTATTTTATGTAGCCTAGTTGTAATTCTGTCAATAAGGTTGCAGTGAGTGATTTTCTCTGTATTTTGTTGATTAATATTAAGCACACAGACGGATTAGCCTGTTGTCACGGATCCAATAGATGCAGTATTTTTATTTTACATTTTTTATGTTAACTTGACATAACCAACGAAAGTTTACGTGAATAATCACCAAACACCACATTTTGACTCGATTATGCGTGTATCTGATCATTTATGCACGCACCTTAAGCTAAAAGTGAACTTGCACAGAAATCCAAGAAACAGCACAAGTTCACTTTAGCACTTAAATCTAATCAGCTTTAATGAATCAAGCATTACATGGATTTTACCGATTTGCAGGCTTTTGCTGGAGATGGGGCGCGATAATCATCTTATCTTGATTATTGTATTTTCATAATCGATTGAACTTGAGACTGTATTTCTCTAATGGGAGGCAAGAATTCGTTCTCGTGTCCTCACTGCGGAAGGAGTTTTGCACGTAAAGTGCGTCTTGAAGATCACATACGGACTCACACCGGAGAGAAGCCGTTCATCTGCTCGCAGTGTGGGAAGTGTTTCAGACAGAAAGGAAACCTGATGGGTCACATGAGGATCCACTCGGGAGCGCCGCCGCTCCCCTGCCCTCGCTGCGGCAAGACCTTCACACAGAAGAGGAGTCTGACCGCTCACCTGCGGATCCACACCGGACAGAGTCCCTACACCTGCCAACAGTGCAGCAAGAGCTTCATCCAGAGAGGAACCCTCAGGGCTCACCTGCGGATCCACACCGGAGAGCGTCCGTATGCGTGTCAGGAGTGTGGGATGAGCTTCACTCAGCCCGGGAACCTCAGGAGACACCAGAGGATTCATTCAGAAGAAGAGCTCCACTGCTGTTCTCAGTGCGGGAAGTGTTTCAATCAAGCGGCGAAGCTCAAAAACCACCTGCGCTCTCACTCCGGAGAACGGCCTTTCTGCTGCATACACTGCCCTCAGAAGTTCTTCTTGGCGTCTCACCTAAAAAAGCACTTAAAAACCCACACGGACGAGAAGCCTTACTCGTGTGCATATTGTGGGAAGAGTTTTTTATGGCTGGACTACTTTAAAGAGCATCAGAAAATACACACGGGGGTGAAGGATCACGTGTGTCCCGAGTGCGGCAAGGCTTTTATCCGAGCCGGCGATCTGGAGCGACACCACCGAATCCACACCGGAGAGAAACCCTACAAGTGCTCACACTGTGAGAGGAGCTTCACGCAGCCGGGGACGCTGAAGAAACACGAGCGCCTGCACACCGGAGAGAAACCGTACTGCTGCGCTTCATGTGAGACCAGATTCAGCTCGGTGAAAAACCTGCAGACTCACAGAAACAAACTCTGTCCGAGCCCCTGAGACAAGACTCACACAGCCATCAGTGTTATATAGAGAAGGAGTTATCCAAACCTAGTTTGTTATCCCAGGTGAAAAAAGTCCATAATGTACTTAAAGTAAATTAATGTTGTACTTAATATACTAAAAATTATTATTTAGTACTACTTAAGATTAGTGCTGTCAAATGATTAATCACATCCAAAATAAGTTTTTGTTTACATAATATATATGTGCATACTGTGTATATTTATCATACAAACACATGCATGTATATATTTAAGAAAAATGTTGTTTATATATATAATATATGAATATATAAATGTATAAACATAAATATTTTCAAAATATATACTGCATGTGTGTGTATTTATATATATACATAATAAATATACACAGTACACATACATATATAATGTAAACAATCATTAATCATTTAACAGCACTAATTAAGATCATCTAAGTGTACTCAACTATGCTAATTTGGGATATCATTAATATATGAACTAAAATGTGCTTTTAACATACTTTCTTTGAAAAATAAAAATGCATTTAGTTACCACTTGAACCCATCTTTCATACACTTAAATATACTCAACATGCATAGAAAATACATGTATTAATTATTTAAAATGTAAGATTAATAGCCTATATAATGAATAGACAAAATGCATTTATAATGTATTGCCCACATATATTTATAGCTATAAAAATATGTGGGCAATACATTATAAATACTTTTTTATTTTTTACAGAGAAAGTCTGTTAAAAGCACATTTTAGCACAATTGAGTACACTTAGTTTAAGTTTATCTTAGTATATGAAGTACAACATTAGTGCATGAAAATAGAGCACTTTAAGTACTTTATGGAAGTGTACTGAAATAAAGTGTATTTTGCTGCACTTTTTCATCTAGGTATAGGGTTTAAGTAATATATTTCTACTTTCATTTTTCAACAGAACTTAGTGATGGTTTATAGCCTATATATAAAAATCCACTAATATTTTATGTAAAGCGATCATAGTACACTTTTGGCACGTTCACGGACTGAAGCGTTGCTATTTTCTTTTCTAAGCATTTGAATGAAGAGTTTAATTATTTGATTGATTACACCTGGAATGAGTTTTCTCTCATTTCTCTTCTCTTTCCTTCACTTGTAATTATTATTGCTCCCTCCTTTATGGAGGAATTGAACGGAAATGCAATATATGTCAGAAAGCATTTTTAATCCACCGCTGATTTTATAATTCAGCAGCCTATATGACAGAAGACAATTAGAGAGTTAATATGTCTCATGTTGGTTAACGAGCATGCATTCACACGGACTGCAATGAAACAAGAAACCAGTGACATTTTCAATGAGATATATTGTATGCACACAATGTAAAACAGAAATTAATAAATATCTGACATGTTGACAGCTCTTATTTTGCGGTCAACTGTTTTGTGTGTAAAGGTGTGAAGCAAATAGTCCATACAATTAGAACAAAGAGACAGACAGTGCTCAAGTACACTGTAAAACTCGTGTTTTATGTTGATTGTTGCATTGAAAATGGTCAAAATTGTCATCTGAAGTGCCAATGTTAAAAGACATTGTTCACAGAACTTAACTGAGGAAACTGAAAATGTTTAATGCAGCAAGTCAACATATAAAACCTCCGAAATCTTTTACAGTGTATGATATCTTGCATGTCTATTCCAGCTGCCTTTTATATCGGTGAGGTCTTAATGCCTCGATATACTTGGTGTGATGGCATTTCAAACTCAATCTGGCTAAAATTAACTTTGTTTTGGTGGTTCAAAAAAGCTCACCAAAGCAAACTTTCCAGAAAACACTTAAACTAACATTGGTCCAAGATGATAATTTTTTTCTTTTCTTTTTCATTTTTAATAAGTGTGCGGTAGCTGTCATTATGGGGTGTAGAATATAGACTGATGTGGGGAAAAAGTAATTTGAACTAAGGCTTAAAACAATGGTAGAAGAAAAACAATATGAAGGGTGTGAATACTTTTGCAAGGCACTGTGTTGTCTCATCAAGTTTAAATGGGCATAAAACGAGCATTGAAATTACACAAGGTGTGATCTGGAAATCTTTAATTGGACAATAAATTAATCAAAGTGTTACATTACTGTACATGTCCCACTCTCACAGACACACAACATATAGTAGTCAACATCTGAAATGGATCAAAAAGGTTGTCCTAAAATCAAAACAATACCCGTTCTTGTCTTTTTTTGATCCACTTCAAATGTTGACTTCTGTAGTTTAGTATTATAGCAGTTTTCATAATCATCACACACAATGCTGGATTTAAGTTGGATACATTTATATGTACACGTCCTTACAGCTCGATAGTATTTCTGTCTCCCAAACTTTATGAAAAAAACCTTTGTGCAAACGCTCTAATGAGGTCTCAGACACATATACAATATATTGTAAAGTATTGGCACCCCCTTCTTAATAGCTTTAGTAATATGTAATCTTAATGTTCTAATTCTATTATAGCAACAGTTTGGACTCTTTTCTATTCTAACATGACAATGTCTCTGTGTATAAGACAAGGTTCAAAAAGAAAATGATTGATTGAGTCAGTGTGGAAGAACTTGACTGGTCTGCATAAAACCAAGTCCTAATCCCAGTTTAACACCTCTGGTGTGACTGTAAATGCAGACCTTGAGCCAAAAACTCATCACCAAACACCAATGACTTGTACATATGGGTTCAGTCATTTTAGACACTTACAAAACTGTTGCAACAGAGATGAAATACAATTTTTAAATACATGAATTATGTTCCCATCGTTGTTGACACAGATTTGGAAGTGCATTTTTCTGTTCTAAAGAAGGGGTGCCAATACTTTTGTCTATATAGTGTATGTACAAGTCATTGGTGTTTGGTGATGAGTTTTTGTCTCAAGGTCTGCATTTACAGTCACACCAGAGGTGTTAAACTGGGATTAGGACTTGGTTTTATGCAGACCAGTCAAGTTCTTCCACACTGACTCAATCGATCATTTTCTTTTTGAACCTTGTCTTATACACAGAGACATTGTCATGTTAGAATAGAAAAGAGTCCAAACTGTTGCTATAATATTAGAAGCACACAATTTCCTAGAATATCATTATATGCTTTAACATTAAGATTTGTACTCATAGAAATTACTAAAGTAGTCAAACCTGTTCATTAGAAGGGGTGCCAATACTTGTGGCAATATAGTGTATATGTGGAGATTACAGACTGTCAGCTTCAATGTTTTCTGTGCTGGTCTCATCCTGATCGCTGATAGACTCTGACTCGGTGTTATTGAGCAGCTCCACTAATAAAGCGATCAGCTCTCTGTCCTGACGGTCGTCTGAGGAGGGCTGGCGTCGTGAGCGGTGCAGACTGCGGTGGATCATGGCCTGCAGGGAAGTGCGCAGATCCCACAGTAACTCCCAGACGTGAGGAGAAAACTCCCATCGGATGAGTGTGTGACCTGGTAACACCACCTCCACACCGTCTCCAACAACTGAACAACAATAAAGAAAAACATCATTACCGCTGCATCTATAAATCAGCTTAGATGACATTTTAGTATTTATAAAGTGTTAATTTTGTCAGCTTTCACTGTCCTGTGTCAAATCTCCTTTTAGTTTTTATCATGTGTGAACCAGGACAACAAAACCAGTCATAAGGGTCAATTTTTTGAAATTGAGATTTATGCATCATCTGAAAGCTGAATAAATAATATTTCCATTGATGTATGGTTTGTTATGATCGGACAATATTTGTCTGAGATACAACTATTTGTAAATCTGGAATCTGAGGGAGCAAAAAAATCTAAATATTGAGAAAATCATCTTTAAAGTTGTTCAAATGAAGTTCTTAGCAATGCATATTACTAATCAAAAATTAAGTTTTGATATATTTACGGTAAGAAATTTACTAAATATCTTCATGGAACATGATCTTAATATCCTAATGATTTTTGGCATAAAAGAAAAATGTATAATTTTGACTCATACAATGTATTGTTGTCTATTGCTACAAATATACCTGTGTTACTTATGACTGCTTTTGTGCTCCAGGGACATATTCAGGCAACCTGTACTGATTTTTAGTCTAGTTTTAGTTCATTAAAACTCGGGCATATATTAGTCATGCTGCGTAATGGTTAAACTGATAATTGCAATTACTTTGCTCAAATTATAATCATGTTGTCAATTACATGAAAATAACTGCAGTTTCATGTTTAAACACAAATCAAGTGTATATCGACTCATACACATGGTTTATTTGACCTCATGATTTATTATATTAGAAATATAAACGCACTTGCTACATTATGAAAACTGGTGAAACTCAAAAGGTTCTGTCTTAAATGAAAACAGTGACTCCTAATATTACTTCCAAATGATTTCCACATAGTCCAGATCAACTACAAATGACTCACTGTTTTCAGATCAACAGCACTGTAAGTGTGAGCAGGGGCCTGTACCATGAAGCCGGTTTAGCTGGTTATCCAGGTCAGTTTCAGTTTAGTTCGCATCAATCCTGGGTTTAAGGTACCATGAAAGTGGCTTGGCTTTTAGCGGTGTTCATCGCCATAGTAACTTACCCTCCACAGCTAACCTGCTGTTATGTTCTAGTTTAGAGATCGCAAACTGAAATTTGACCAATCAGCTTCAAGAAAAGTGACACATCTATGATGCGATAAAGCCACTCCCCCAGTTTCTCTTGCTCCACATTAAAGGACACTACATAGTAAAACATTTTAATCTATGGCAGTGAATTGCGAGAAGTGAATCACAGTTAAAAGGCATGTGATTGGCTGTACAGTACTGATGTCACGCTTTGACGTGCACGTGCTTCATTAACTCAAAGCCTGAGTTGACAGAGAAAGTTGATGGTCAGCATCATGGTACCAACAAAGCCAGATTGGATTGGTTTGGTTTTATCAACTCAAAACTAATCCTGTAAACCTGAGTTTGTTCAGCCACCATCATGGTACAGGCCCCAGGTGTGAAGGGTTGCCAGGTTGGGAAGATAGATTAAACGGAGCAGAAAATTAAAGAAAGAAAGCAGCTCTGATTGGAGGATTTGAACACTTGTTATCTGGCAACCACGTGCACAAATTTGTGGAGGTAGAGTTTTTTTTCCCCTCTTTTAGAGAAATTTTAGATATTGAGATTTATAGATGAGATAGATGCAGCAATGATACGCATGTGATATAGTCACAGTGTTTAATGATTTCAGTATCATGAAAACACATATTTTGGGTCACAGTTTTCATGCACAGAATGAAAGGAGTATAAAGTGACGTGTCTAGGCATGGCATTACCTCTCTCGCTGAGATCACAGTCGGTGAGGAGCAACAGCGCCAGCGGATGAACCACAGAAGAGTCTCGGATGAAGACTTGATCGTTTGATTTGACCGCAGAGAAGAAGGTGAGCCAGCGACTCGACAGATCCTGATTTCCCCTGAATCACACACACACACACACACACATGACTTCAGATCAACACAACGAGACACACTTCATGATCTAACACTGAACTGATACTCAAATGATGCACATTTCCATCAAACACATACTTTTATTCCTAAACGACAGAAAAGATGGATTCTGTACTCTGCTTGTTTTTAGTGTGGAGTAAAATTGGAAAGTCTGACCAGTGTTAATTTTTATTATTTTGAATTAATTTAATTTTTTTTCATTTAAGTTGTATGTAAAGTTTTAGTAATTTTGTTGTGTTTTTGTCATTTGTATAGTTATTTTTTTTAAATAGTTAGTTTTATATTTTATAGTTTAATCCATATTTCAATATCATTAAATGAAAATGAGAAATGCTACCATGGCCACTAGCTGAAATACAAAGATTATGCATATTTTTATATTTTACATTTTGATTTTATTTTAATTTTTAAATATATTTTATTTCAGTTTCAAGTAACAAATGTTTTGTATGGTTTGTAATCAAGCATTGGTACTCATTTCTGATGTGAAGTAGTAAAACAATCATAATAGAAAACATTATAAAAGGTACAAAATCAAAAACAACAATACTGATTAAATCTCTTCAAAAAGTAATTTTCCTGCAGAAATTCAGATTTTGAATTAAAGTTGTATTTACATGGTGTTTTATATATATACACAGCTGGTAAAATAAGTATTGAACACGTCACCATTTTTCTCAGTTAATATATTTCTAAAGGTGCTGTTGACATGAAATTTTCACCAGATGTTGGTAACAACACAAGTAATCCATACATACAAAGAAAAAAAATCAAATAAATTCAGAAATTAAGTTGTGTGTAATAAAATGGAATGACACATAGAAGAAGAATTGAACTACTGAAATGTATTTAATACTTCATACAACAGTGTTTGTTGTTGATGACAGCTTCAAGACGCCTCCTGAAGGAGAAACTATCACATGCATCACTCAGATGTGATTTAGTCTTCAAATCTTGAAGGTTATGTGAGTCTCTTCTATGAACTCTGACCTTTAGTTCTTATTTTCTATTGGATTGAAGTCAGGTGATTGTCTGGCTGTTCCAGCAGCTTTATTCTCTTTCTCTGAAACCAGTCGAGAGTTTGCTTGGCTGTGTTTGGGATCATCTTCATCATCCTGGTACTGAAGCAGCTAATATTAATTTCCACTGACGAGGGGCAGGATTGCTTTCTAATTACTGATAGATTTCAGCTGGTGTCTTGGCTTTCCATGCCTTTTTGCACCTACCTTTCTTCATGTGTTCAATACTTTTTCCCTGTCATTACATTTTATTACACATAACTTAATTTCTGAACTTATTCGTTTTCTTTGTATTATGGATTGTATGTATGGACTTGTGTTGTTACTTGTGTTGTTACCTGACATCTGGTGAAAATTTCATGTCAACAACACCTTTAGAAATATATTTACTGAGAAAAATGGTGACGTGTTCAATACTTATTTTAGCTGTGTGTGTGTGTGTGTTATGCGCATCTGTGTATGTGTATGTGTGTGACTGTGTGTGTGTGTATGTGTGTTTGTATGTGCCGCGCTGTGTGTATGTGCGTGTGTATGTGTATATATATATATGTGTGTGTGTGTGTGTATGTGTATATGTAAATACCCTCAAATTATATATCTTGTTCGTTTATGAAATATTGTATGTGTATGTGTATGTATGTATGTATATGCATGCTATGGCCTTGAAACAATAAAACCACAAAGTCAATCTACTGAACTAGAGCAGAAGTATTGTTTATTAATAGCTGTATGTGACTCTTTATGTATTTACCTGTTGACAGAGGAGCGGTGCAGGAGCACAGGGCCGCTTTCTGTACGGTATGAAATACTGTCCGGCCGAAATCTTCCACTTTTGGTCACTGTGCCTCTTTTCACCTGATAACATTATAGAAGTGGACAGAAAAACAGAACTTGTGTTTGCTGCAGATACAGTTATTATTGTTGTGCTGTGGGTCATATAAACACTGACATTACAAATCAACACGGTTTTGCCCATTTAAACCAGTAAAACAATTCAGGCATGTCTACATGAAATCATGCATCAAAACTAAATTGACTGTAATGCAATTTTAATTAATGCAATACTTTTCAAATCTGCTTGAATCTTTCAATAAGGTCTGAAATGATCGGATTACAAAATAAATATGTGACCCGTGCTGGCAAAACGAATCAGAATGAGCACATTTTTTAAAAATTTGCTTTTTATTGTCACATTCTCCATTAAAATACCTTCAAAATGAAATATGATTTAAAATGACTGAGTTACAGCCGTTAGAGTTGATTTTGAAAAAAATCGAGTTAAAGATTTCAAAGAAAAAAAAAGAAACATTGCATATTTTCCTCCAATTCTTTTCTTAATAATTACAATATTATTATTTTTATTTTATCTTCGTTATTAAAAATAAGAACAAAGATGCAAATAAACGGTAGTTTAATCAAGAGCAGCGAGTGAGTCCATCTTTCTTTTAAATGTATGATTAACATTGAGACAGATCTATATTAATACTGTAATGCATGGATCAAATATAATGTTACACATCAGATTTTTCCCCAACCATTAACTAAACTCATGCAAGACATACCAGTTCGTTTATGTTTGTGTGAATCTTTATAGGGAGATTCACCAACGTGCTTTGGCATCAGCGCGATCGTTTTGTTTTCACATAGGTTTGAAAAATATTTCACTGGTTTGACTCGACAATATGAATTTATATGCTGGCTTTGCAACAATAAACCTACAAGACTTGGTGCTTGAAAACATACAAATAAAGATAATTTAGAAGTTTAATTAGTCTTTTTCACACTCTTATGACAACAGCGCACAAGAATGAGTTTGAGTCAGCTTTTTTTACAAATGTAGTGAGCTTTGTTCTACAAAGAGCAAACATCATAGCTCATCACAAATACAAGTTTGAAAATCATATTTCAGTTATAGCTTTGCTGTTCTGTCCGTTTGGTGGCTTGCATTATGACTCTCCACATGATTTTTTTTTGCTATTATTATTAAAGTAATGTTGTATTTTCACTTGCTCTCCTTTGCATTATTAATGTGATGGATGTTGTAAATTCAATATGACTGGGATATGGCTTTGTTCGGGATTACGTTGTTGTGTTGAGTTTAATATGCTTCAACCGGACTGAGAATTGTTTAATGCTTGGAAAAATGTGCATCTGGCATATTTGCATTTTGAAGTAATTTACATGATGTGGTAAATTGAGATAAACGCTCAAATGTACCGGAGATCAAAGACTATTTAAAAAAGGGACTTTGCCGGAGACGGAGAATAGAAACTCCGGTGCTATGTAAGCGCATTATCTCAGAGTCCGGTCTGAGTGGCCATATAAGTTACAAACAAATGTTATTTCTTTATAGATTATATACAAACTTGGAAAACAGACAAAACAGAAAAGATAAGCATTTTAGCTTTACCCTGCGCTGAGCAATTTTTTGAAAAAGGCTAATTACTATTTGGAGCACTGGGATCGCTAGAAGAGGGCTTAATTCAACCAAATCTGACATTTTTCACTTCTTTTGCCTGTAGCTCAAAATTAGACCGTGCTCATTCTGACTCATTCTGCCGGCACGGGTACATGTTAAATGTACACATGCGTGCTGCAGAAAGGTGTGCCGCACCTGTATGAGGTGAGGATAGAGGCCTGCGATCAGCACAGCTTTAACCAGCTGCTCCTGCTGACTGTGCTGATTCAGACCAGACCACAGACGCAGACAATCAGCAGAACCATCCACCAGACCCGCTTCACACAGATTCTCCCCGAACTGCTGCATCAGGCCTGAGACACACAACAGACAAGATGACGTTATTTCAATTAACTATGAATGAACATCATAACATGAAACCGGCCAGGCATTTTATGATTAATCCTCAATCATGTCAATAAGAGAAATGGCCAATATACAATTTACAAAAGCAGTCAAGAAACTTTGTCTGAATAAATGCCAGTGAAGGTTTTTACTCATCCAGCATTTACTCCTCTTTATTCATTTAAAAAACTAAGAAATTCATTTAAATTTGATAATGATAGATTTTTTCCTATACGGATAAGAAATCTTATTTCAATATATCACTGCATGAAATGCATGAGAACATATAATTTTAAAATGACAATGTATGCATGCATGTATACATTTATTTTTTTAGTTTTTTTGGACAAATTTAACTTCATAGATCATTTTACAAAAAGTATTTTTGACACCTTATGGTGCTCCATACATACTTAGGTTAAAAATTACCCAAATGTTTTTTAATGGTTATATCTCTTAATAAATAATTGTAAAAAATCAAAAAAAAAAAAAAAAGTGTATTTTAAGGGTCATGAAGTGTTTGTAAAGTTTCATTTTCTTACTAAAATACAAAAAAATACTATAAAAAATTATATATAACAAAAAAGCAATGTTTTTCTTCTGGGACCTGAATATGTTATGAGGTATAATGTTCACAAGATTTACATAAACTAAGCATGCCCATAATAATATGAGACGGCCTCAACAGTTGTATAAATGAGATTTTAATTCAGTTTTATTAGATGGCCATACATAGTTTCCCATGTCAGTGATTCTCGGCTAGTTTTAGCATCAGTTGTGTGCGTCTCACCATGTATGAAGCGCAGACTGGCTCCAGACAGAGTGTATTTCTCCAGAAACTCCTGTTTGCTCTCCTTGCCTTGCTGCTCTTTCCAGCTCTGAACGACTCGACTGAAGACCAGATGATCGCTGCAGCTGGAGCCGCTCAGAGACGCCTTGGCCTGCAGAGACCACAGGAACAAACACAAGAGCACAAAACAGTGAGCCTGTGGATGAACGCTGGCACAGACGAACAGAATCAGCGCTTCGAGAGACTCTCTGACCTTGGAGACGAGGGCCCGGTTCTGCATGCTGTTATAGAAGGGGTCTCGCGTCAAACACGCCGCCACTGACAAAACGGGAAGAACGCAGGAAAACAGAGCCGAGAGAACCAAAACCTTCCCCAGACGTGGGTCACATGACATGCAGGCCACACGCTCGCCCAGCG
>CM049845.1:2637189-2650387 GCA_027422415.1 Schizothorax lantsangensis
GATTTTATTTTCATTAAAGTATTATTTCTACTAAGGAAACACTGTTCCATGATCCTTAATTTAATTTTGTACATGGGAAACCTTTGTTTATTGCCTGGCTGGAAATTATGAGCTGATTAATTCAGTGATTACAATCAGCGGACAAACACAAACATCGAGAAACACAGTCAACTGATCTTCTGAGAGATGAAATACTATCATGTTAGAGTATCAATACTGTCATCTCCATCATTTACTGATAAACAAAAGATGTTGTGTGTGAATCAAGTGTGTGTTTGTGAACTGAACAGAGACACTGCTGCTGCTCTCAAAGGCTCGGTGTGTTTGAATGAAAGAAGAATAATTTCAGATGCAATATATGCAAAAAAAAATGGGTGAAATGATCAGATTCACTTTGACAGCTCTACTCTATAAAAAATGAGGTTCTCATTTTTTATGAAAAAAATAGTAGACATTCTACTAACTATAAGTAACTTTGTAATTACATATCAACTAATTCTCATTAATTTGCAACTACATCCCCCGGTTTCACAGACAAGGCTTAAGCCTAGTCCCAGACTAAAGTGTAAGTCTGAGCTGTTTTAACTGAAAGAAACTCACACTGACTGATCTTAAAACATATCAGTGCCTTTGTTTTGTCTTAAGATGCCAGTAATGTTTTTTATCTAAGCATGTTAATAAAAATTACTTAAATTTCCTAATTGAACAATGACCTAATCCTGGCTTAGTCTAAACCCTGTCTGTGAAACCAGGCCCATGTCTACTAACTCTCAGAGGAGACTGTTAGGTTAGGTTTAGGGTTAGTACAATAAGATTCTTACAGTCAATATGTTGTAAAGTGTTAGAAGATATTAAGCAGACAGTCTACTAATCCTCTAATGACTGCTAGTTGACGGTCTACTAATACACTAATGACTGCTAGTTGACGGTCTACTAATACTCTAATGACTGCTAGTTGACAGTAATGACTGCTAGTTGACAGTCTACTAATACTCTAATGACTGCTAGTTGACAGTCTACTAATACTCTAATGACTGCTAGTTGACAGTAATGACTGCTAGTTGACAGTCTACTAATACTCTAATGACTGCTAGTTGACAGTCTACTAATACTCTAATGACTGCTAGTTGACGGTCTACTAATACTCTAATGACTGCTAGTTGACGGTCTACTAATACTCTAATGACTGCTAGTTGACAGTCTATTAATACTCTAATGACTGCTAGTTGACATGTAGTTGCAAAGTTACTTACTGTTAGTAGAATGTCTAAAGTGGACTATCAGAATAAAGTGTTACCAATAATGAAAACACTTACCGATATCTATTAGGTTCCTCACAGCAGCTTTGACTGATTGAATATCTGGGGAATCAAGCACTTGTGACAGGAAGTCCACAGCCTGCGTGAAGAAGAAGAACAATGTGTTTCCAGGAAACTGATCTTAATGCAGAGAACTGACTCGAACTGAGCCTCTTTTCTGAATTTTAAAGTAAGCTGATCAAAGCATGGTCTGCTGCTCACTTTGATGTCGGGACAGTGAATCTTGGCCTGTATGACGACGCTCTCCAGAGGGGTGCGCAGGATCTCCGGGACGGGAAACACAGCCATGCTCTCCAGCTGTTTTCGAGGGAAGAGGTGGTATGAATGTCCGGGCTGACAGCGGCCCGCTCTTCCTCTTCGCTGAGTGATGTTTGCTTGTGAGATCCAGACGGTGTTCAGAGCCGAGACCTGAGAACACAGAGCGACCGTCAGCTTCAGACACATTCAGAGATACTCATAACTTAACATTCATAATGCATGCAAAAACTGATCATTTTCACATTCTGGCTCCATCATCATTTTATAGAAAATGCATCAATTAGGCAACTTCTCATTAATGAGTGAATGTGAAAAAAATAAAAAAAGTTTGAATGTTACTATGTTATTACTGCATTTATCCCTTTTTATAAATTAAAAATGAAAAACTTTTCAAATTACACATGAACCACCAAAAAAAAAAAAAAAAAAGTGAGATTTTCTATTTCAATATTTATGAAACTTTAGTTGAATATCACTACATGAAATGTTTAAGAACATATAATATGATTTCATACAAACATCCAATATATTTCTCCATTGAAATGAATGAAATTTAACAAAATCCGTTTGAATTTATAACTCTTCATGATTGCTCAAAAACTGCACATTTTTGAAACCTACATATTTATTTCTATCAAAACAGCTAATATTACTCTGAAAGTCATTTTACTTGCATAAACGTTTACTTTCAGATGAAAAAAGCGAGTAGTTTATGATGCAATGGTTCGTCAATATACGCACATATTCATATTCATCAACCAAAATTGTGTGTGATATGGTGAAAAGGCTAAATAATGTTTTACAAGCGTTTTTTGACATTAACATTGCAAATAATTTTACAAAATGCATTTTTGACACCTAATGGTGCTCCATACATACTAAAGTCTAAAATGGCCAGAACATGAAATGTGTAACATTTTTAAGTAGTTTTAACTTTTAAAAAAAATATGAAAATAAAAAATATGAAAAACAAAAATATATGTGTATTTTGAAGATCTCGAAGCATTTGCAAAGTTTCATTCATTACTAAAAACAAGGGCTGTCAGTCGATTCAAACTTTAATCTAATTAATTACAAGGTGCTGCGATTAATTCATCTAATTAATCACCGCAAACTAAATTTGGCTGTGAAAATACCCCCAAAATATAATGTAAAGCTATTATTGTGTTAAATGTTTAGGCTACAATGGCCTAACATAAAGCATGGAACATAAAAGGGAGATCATTTGAGAAACATCTCAGTATGTTTTGTTCATGCAATGAAAGTCACTAGTGCCCAAAACAGCTTAGTTACCAACAGCCTTCAAAATAACTTCTATGTTGTGCAAAAGAAAGTAAGTCATTCAGGTTTGAAACAACATTAGAGTGAGTAAATGATGACAGAGTTTATTTATTTTTGGTGAACTATCCCTTTAATGTTTTTTTTTTAATAAATGAAATGATACTCTAAAGAAGAAACTAAGGGTGCTTTCACACTAGCACTTTTGGTGCGCACCCGGGTTCGATTGACGTCAGAGTTCGGTTCGTTTGGATGATGTGAACGCTGTCATCTGACCTCGGGTGCGCACCTGTGAACCGAACCCGAGTCTGCTTAAAAAGGGTGGTCTGGGGTACGGTTCAAGTGAACTCTGGTACGGTTCGCTGCTGATGTGAACGCAATCGTACCAAATCACGGAAGTGAACCGCTATTAATGCCGTATTATTTGACAAAAATGTGTGTTTGTGTGTGTTTCACTCACTTTCCTGACGCGCTGCAAGCAGAGAGCTGTATGTCTCACTTCTGTTCGCCTTCAGTTCTTTAGAGCATTTGCAGTACATTCGTAAGACAGACGTAATGCACTGAAGCTTTGTAAACAAAACAAACGGTTCAAAAACGTAAATATATAAAAGTGCAGAGAGCAATCTTTTGCATTTTGCCGCATTCTCCCGCGCCGTCGTTACTAAGCAAACAGCTGCTGGCTTGATGACGCAAACGAACCGCGGTTCGGACCCAAATAAAATAATATGAACGCAGTCCAGCGGGGGCAGGGGGCGGGGGGGAGCAATCGAACTCTGGTTCGGACCAGGCAATCGAACCAAATGTGAAAGCACCCTAAAACTACCAGCAGATGGCGGTAAATGTCTTCATGAGTCGATTCGATCAAACGACTGATTCATTCAGGAATTCAGTAAACGGCTCACTTTAAGAATCGGCCTTTAATCATTGATTCACACGATTCGTTTAAAACACGGCTTCATTCAGAAACTAAACACCGCTCAGACTCAGACAGTTCTGCTGTGGCTTTATAGGGAATATTTTCATTGGCAAAATTGAACAAAAACACAATATTGTGTTTAAAATATAACAATATTAACTTATTATTTACTGAACTGTTGTGTAAAATCATTATAATCGTGACAAAAACAACACTCGTGTGATATTGCTCTCGATGCTCGTGTGATATCACTTATCATATGATATAAATACGAGACAAAAACTCATACAGGGGCATTTTTTTGCCCCAATATCTTGAATTTTAGGGCATAACTGCATTTATGGAGTTGTTGCCCTGCAGGCCAGTGTGTTAACTGCGTTAAAATATTTTAATAATGTTATTTTTAACGCATTAAACTGACAGCCCTACTAAAAACTATGCATTTGTTTTAGAAATGTTTGCATATCTCTTCTCAAACAGACCCATGTGTGTTATGAGGGTTAAGGCGGGTGAAGGACCTTGGTTCTGGGGTCGTAGTTCTGCTCTTTCTGACAGCCGGCGTCCACCACGTGCACTATATCATCTATAGTGATGGAGGTCTCTGCGATGTTTGTGGTCAGGACGATCTTCCTCTGTCCGTCTGGAGGACGCTGGAACACCGTCTGCTGGTCCGATACGGCCATACTGGAGTGCACTGCGGAGGAGACACAGAAAACAGACTCAAAACCTGAGTGGACAACAGTCGAGGTAGATTACAATACAGTACAAAGGATTTAAAGGGATAGTTCAGCCAAAAATGAAAATTCTGTCTTTAATTACTCACCCTCGTGTCGTTCTAAACCCATAAGACCTTCGTTCATCTAAACACATATTAAGATATTTTTGATGAGAGCCGAGAGCTCACTGAAAGCATCACGTATGTAAACAACGTATGTACGCGGACACATTCAGATCAAAGCGTAAGCAACTTATCCGCGTACATACACTATATTGCCAAAAGTATTGGCACCCCCTTCTAATGAACAGGTTTGACTACTTTAGTAATTTCTATGAGTACAAATCTTAATGTTAAAGCATATAATGATATTCTAGGAAATTGTGTGCTTCTAATATTATAGCAACAGTTTGGACTCTTTTCTATTCTAACATGACAATGTCTCTGTGTATAAGACAAGGTTCAAAAAGAAAATGATTGATTGAGTCAGTGTGGAAGAACTTGACTGGTCTGCATAAAACCAAGTCCTAATCCCAGTTTAACACCTCTGGTGTGACTGTAAATGCAGACCTTGAGCCAAAAACTCATCACCAAACACCAATGACTTGTACATATGGGTTCAGCCATTTTAGACACTTACAAAACTGTTGCAACAGATGAAATACAATTTTTAAATACATGAATTATGTTCCCATCGTTGTTGCCACAGATTTGGAAGTGCATTTTTCTGTTCTAAAGAAGGGGGTGCCAATACTTTTGTCTATATAGTGTATGTAAACAAAGTATGCATGTATGTACGCGGATACACTGTTTACATTCAGATCAAAGCGTAAACAACTTATTCGCGTACATACGTTGCATACATTGTTTACTTATGTGATATTCTCCAAAATGGCGCTATAGGGTGATGCAGAGGAGATGAATTGTTGAATAAAGTCGTTATTTTTGTTTTCTTTGCACACAAAAAGTATTCTCATAGCTTAGTAAAATTACGGTTGAATTACTGATGATTATTTTAACGATGTCCTTGCAACGTTTCTGAGTCTTGATCGTGTTATGAGTCTATAGAGGGTCAGAAAGCTCTCAGATTTTATCAAAAAAATCTTAATTTGTGTTTAGATGAACGAAGGTCTTATGGGTTTGGAACGACACGACGGAGAGTAATTAATGACTGAATTTTCATTTTTGGCTGAACTATCCCTTTAATGAAATTAGACAGTATGTCCACCACTAATCTGAAGACGTCCCAGGACCTGCAGCTGCTGTACTTACACGGTAAAATCAACTGTGAGCCGGATCTGAAAGCAGGTTTTTCTTCCAGCTTCTGTTGCACAGCTTTAATATCTTGCCATCCTGGGAGAAAACACAACACAGCGCCTGCAGCGGAGCAAACACCGTCAGTATACGAGAGGAATCAGGAGAGAAATCTGCACAGACGCCAAAACAGCTCTAAACTAATATGTGGCTGGATTTTGATGTAAGAGACATTTTTCCTCCTTTTTCACTGGAGGAAGCGTTATTATGGATTATGGACTCGTATTTTAGTTAAAAACATCTTAAAGTGCCCCTATTATGCCTTTTCGAATATTACCTTTCATGCAGTGTGTCATGGAGCTGTATTGTGAACAAACTTTCTGCAAAGTTGTGAAGCCGACAGTGCACGATATGTAAAGTTATTGTCTATCAAAAAAAAAAAAAGAGTTGGCTCGCAATCGTCTAAAAGAGTCGTCAGGAATTTTAATCTTATTCTGTTGCGGCTGTACGTCACGGAGTAACACATTTGCATAATGTCCACCCACATTCTACGTCTAGACCAATCACAAAGGACTGCACCATCTGACCAATCACAGCAGCGAGGGCTCACGGAGAGGAGGGGCTTAGAGAAACTGATTCTTTGAACTGCTTCACACGAGTTGTTAACGAATCATTTAGAAATGAGGTACAATTAAAGCTATCTTTTGAGAAAACTAAAGAGTTTTTTGATCTTGGATGCATGTAAACCTGTTTTAGGAGACTCAAACAATATTAGCAACCTTAAAAATGGCTTAATAGGGGCACTTTAATGCTGGATTTGTTTCTTTTGTCTTCTCCAGATGTTAACTGATGGACTGGAGTGGTGTGGATTATTGTGATGTTTTTATCAGACTCTCATTCTGACGGCACCCATTCACTGCAGAGCATCCATTGCTGAGACACTGATGCAGTGACATTTCTGCAAATTTGTTCCTACGCAGAAACTGCAGGTGTTTGTGTGTATAATAGCTTTCATTAGGGGTATAATCGTACACATATTAAAATTTTCACTATGGGTCTTTTGGTTCGGTACGCATGTGTACCAAACAAATACAGCATTGTTTTTACCACTGTACAAGTGAAACTTCACTGGAAACTTCCAGTTTTATATATTGTTACTTTTGATAAAAAACAAAGTCATCTTTAAAATTGTCAATTTTTTCTGAAAATTATTTTTGGCATGACATATCGCTGTATAAACGCCTCAGTTCAAACAACAGCGCGATCATCGCTTGCACTTTACGACTAGTTTTAACGTGAAATAAACATGAATGAACATCTCATGAATCATGCAATCACTCAATCAGTTTTTCAACTGCGCAAAGACGTCAATAAAACATCTTGTAAACAAAATATGGCATTTATTTACCTCATTTAGCTCTTTAGTTCACTGGAGAAGAGCAAGTCGCAAAATATTAGACTATATACTCAAATTTTATTTTACCTGTTAGTGATGTCTTAATTATTTAATGTACGTTTAAATAAATCATGAAAAAATGCAATCAACACAAATGTTATTTGAAGCAGTTACTTTCAAAAGATGACTTGCTCTACCATAGACATCAATGTTTATATCTGAACTATAAACTTTAATCCCAGTATTTCTGTGATAATATGAATGATTATAAGAGTAGTTGAAAAGACTGTTTGTGAAGCTGTTTCTTATCTAAACATGCTAACTGTCTGCTCTGTGTGTCATGTTCCTGTATCATGATGTTTTCCAAAGGTTTAATAGACACAAGAGAATCATTGTTATTTAGAAATGGGATGTTTGAATCGTGATCGCGATCTTTTAACAATTAATCGTGCCGCTCTAATATATAACAGTGAATTTGCACAGATTAATCACATCAGTCTAAAATAGTGATTTTATTCATCTTTACCTGGCTCTCCGTTGCTGTGAATGTTGTCTATCACATCAGCCACTAGATCAAGATCAGGAGAGACATTTTCCTCCTTGAGACACAGAACAGAAGGAAATCTTTTAGCTGTCGGTATATTAGTGATTCTGCACACGATCAAAAACATGAACCATGTGAGCGAGGCTTCATCTGAACAATACAGTTAGTCCACGGTTCAATGCGTAACTCGGTTTTGGTTCGGTTCTGATGGTGTGGCACATCAGTGTTTTTTGCAACAAATTAACAACAAAAACTCCTGTAAACCTCTGTACACTGGAAAAAAAGTGTGGATTATTATATGTCTGCTTAACATTTCTTTTGAGAGAGTAGGGCCCTATGATTTTCTTGATGCAAAAAACGCGGACGGAATCGCTGAATCCAGTCATAAAAACTGAATTTACAGTTTAATGTCACGGAGTTTGTCAAAGTTTGGATGAATTAATCAAAAGTAGGTCATTACACTTAAATCAAATCATGATATGGACTAGTATCTGTAAATATTAAGCTGCAAAAGTCGATTTAAATATGAGTCCTGCATGTTCTGCGTGTCTCTGTATGAATGGAGCAGACACGTGGGTTTTTTACTACATACTACAGCGCGCGTGACGCGCGTGGTAAATTCAGCGTCTGTCATCTCAATGAAGACATAAACACATGAACAATATCTCCAAAACTGATCAAAACCAGCATTTTACCATTTCATTTGAGTAAAACTAGTCATATCATTATACACAGAACTTTTAAAGGTATTCACGGCAACCCGTCAAAATAAAAGTCCGGTTTAACTAATAGCCAGAAATAGCTATATTACTATTATTTAGTAGAATGTACGTAATACTACTACTACTGTTGAAAAATAATAACACTATTTTTTTAAGAAATAATCACAAAATATTTTAATAGTAAATCCCCTTTATTTGCCAAAATTTTAATGTTTAATTTTCATTAATTAAAATATAAATTAAATCAATGTTTTATGGCTTCATCTGATAACCAGTAAAATTTAAATACACAACACAGAATTTCTGAGGGGGGGGGGGGCATTTCATAAAGCTGCTGTAAGAATAAATAAAAATTGTTTGTATGCATTCAAATAATTAGACGTGCTAAAACACAGAATTTGGTAATAAAACATCAGGCGAGGAAAAAAAAATTAATACGGCCCTAAACATGTCATTTTTGTTACACTTAATAAATGAATGTTAAATTGTATAAGTTTCATGATTTTAATTAATTAGACATGCTTTTTGATTAATGCTATTTAAGACCGTTAGTCCAGAAAAATTTAAAACGGGAAAAAAACAAAAACAGAATTTGGGAAAAAATAAAACGGATTTCATAGAGCCCTAAGAGAGGTACTATTTTTCCGATTTTTACCCAAAATAGGATGGATTGGCCATTATTGAGCTCTACAAACACATGTACTGTTTCATTCATACTGGACGCCAGAGGGCGCCGTCACGCAGAAAATCCACTTATGCTTCACAGAAGTAATAGAACTTATGATGTACCAGGAAATCCCTAATATGGATAAAGGCATCGCTATTGCTGTAACTGAATAAAAAATAATTAAAAAAGATTTAAATGTTACATTAAATGTTTTGAATGATGAATTTTAAGGACAATAAACACTCGCTCGTGACAATATATGGTTTATCTGTGTTCTTCAAGCCATCTCGGGTATTTTCATAATGATTAAGTATATTTGTAAGCCATTTCTAATCACATAGCCTTTATTACAGTATAGAATAGGCTTATATTTTCTGCCTCGTTCTGTGATAAGAAGCCACATCAGATCACAAAAGGAAGTTATTCAAACACTCGTCTGATGTTGTGAAGTAAAAACAAGTTATAATGTGCTCTTTTAGAAACACTTATTGCGTGTCATTACAAGAGAAGATTCTCGGCGTGTTGCTTTTTCAGATATAAGCGGGGAGGTGTTTCGTCATCTCAGCACGTGAACTAAGGCTGTCATAATGCCTGAAAAACTACATTTGTACTTAAATATTATCCGAATTATGTTCGAATTAAAAGGCATAATTGCAGTTAGGGGGGAAATAGCTTTTTGCTTCTCTCCTGAGGCCACATCGAGCAAAATATTACTAATGCACGTTTCTTCAAAGCAATAAAATAACACGACTATCTTTGAAAAAAGTGCATAGTGTTTAAATTAATGTTTATAGACCATATATAATTAATTAAGTTGCTTAAACAACTAGAAACAAAACAGCATCATGTATGTATGTATAGTTTAATACAAAGGACCGAAAACAATCACAAAGAGTACTTTTTATTTAAAAACATGAGATGCAGGAAATGCGGAAAAACCGCCATAAAGTCTCAAGACATTTTTTTTTTTAAAGTTGAACTTACATTAATTTTACATGCTTTCTAAACATGCGGCTCTCTTGTGCGAGACGCGAGAGCAACGGTGATAGACGTCCCTCTAGAAAACATGTGTTCTGTGTGAACGGCTTGGTTTCAGTTTAGACGTAAACAAGATTTTCTTTGCATTGATGGTCTCTTTTTCTGCAATATTTTGAATGAACAACGTAACAGCGCTGCATCCAGTGGCTTCAACTAAGCTAAGAAAAACATTAAAGGTGCCATAGAATGGAAAACTGTCTTTACCTTGGCATAGTTGAATAATAAGAGTTCTGTTCATGTAAATGACATACAGTGAGCCTCAAACACCATTGTTTTCCTCCTTATTATGTAAATCTCGTGAATAAAAGAGACCACTGAAAAATAGAGCTACTAGCTTTGTGAGCTACTGAAATGTGGTGTAGAGAGAGAAGAGCAGTGGGGAGAGAACACAGCCCTGAGGGGCTCCAGTGCTGATGGAGCGGCTGTCTGACATGAATCTCCCCAGTCTCACTAGCTGCTGCCTATCAGCTGCACTGTGAAACAGCCAATCAGAGCAGAGCTCAACATTATTATTCACGACCTTCCAAATAAGCCAATAACAGACCGTTTCATTCTGGGGAGAAATCCTAGGGTTGTAAATGCACATGTATAACTGTTTCTGGAGAATTTCTGCACTTACCAAAGCCACATACCTTCTACAGTATGTAGATATCAGACAACAATTTAAAATATTGTATCAATGCATTCTATGGCACCTTTAAAATGCAACGACACCTACATCGTCGTCGCATCTCGTGCACCACTGATAAAGCTGCCTGATGCACACCTAAAATTCAAATGCAGCGTTTTTGCTTTCAAATGTGGATTTTTATTTTAAATTCTACGAATATTCAAATTTTTTTTTTTGACAGCCCTAACGTGAACTAACAGACACACTCACACACACACAGCCAATTCTGAGAGAAATAAAACACATGGATATTATTTAAAGTCCTCCTGTAGTGAAAATCAAGTTTTTTATGTTGTTTATTTGTATATGTGGTGTTTTTAATATGTTTTTAGACAAACCATGTGCCAATCCATTAATCAACACCATTGTTGAGTATTTTCTTCTTAAAACTGTACTTTCCCAAAGGCAGTCCCAGAAACGCGGTTTGAAACAGCCCTTTTTTTGCTATGTCACAAAAATCAATAACCAATCACGTCAAGGGATCCTATCATTAGCATATCATTAACTGTGCTGTAAAGCAAGGGCTCTAGTGAGAAGGCAGCCAGGTTAATCCCTATATTTTTCTGTAGATGTTTCGCTAGCTGTTGATATTTTTCACTATGGCACGTGCTGTTAGCGCTTATTTGTATTTAGATCCGCTAACTTGAATAATAACCCGCAGCAACAGTGTAAAAGTAGGCCGGAGCTGCATCAGCGTCTGCACTTCATATGCATTATTCGCGAGCGCGAACTGGAATCACAAACTTGGCTGCATTCGAGTCTTCAAGACATTGAGGACACAACATCGTCAAGTAAGTAACTTTAACGACTGTTACAGTATCCACTGTAGTTGTCCGCTAGTAAAAACATAGTTTTATCAGTCATTACCCATGGACCAGGAGGCCCTGGCTGGTGACTGAGTGGAGGCGGGGCTAATTTGCATATTCATAGATCCACGTATAGTAAATGAGGCAAAGGTGTAGAGTTACATTCAAGAAATTTTAAGGCATGAGAAAATTATTTTCACAAGAAAAAACATTTAAATGTCATTTTGATGATCAAAGATGAGTTTAAAGGGACAACATTTTTGACTACAGAGGGACTGCAAAACCGAAAAACCACAATTCAGAAGCGCGTATTGAACCGTGGATGTCGTAGCGAACGGTTTGATATTATATTGAGAACTGTGACACTCGTAATCTGAACGCACCTCTCCGTCTCTCTTCCCCCGGCTCGTCGGCGGTCCCGGTCGACCCATCTCTGTCAGCACCTCCTCCAGGAACCGGGCCTGCACCGGATGCATGAATCCCGGCACACGCACCACCGGGCATCCGCCGAAATACTGCGCGAGCCGCTTTGTGTCGCCGGTGGCGCTCATGAGCACCACGCGCAGGCCCGGATTCTCCTTCATGGAGGAGAGCAGCAGCGCCAGCAGCAGGTCCGTGTTGACGTCTCTCTCGTGCACCTCGTCCACGATCACATGACTGATGCCCTGCAGACCCGGGTTGGACTGCAGTTTGCGCAGGAGGACGCCGACCGTCAGGAAGAGCAGAGCGCCACCGCTGCGCTCCGGGGGACGTGACTCCAGACGCACCTGAGAGAGACAGCTGTTACACTCCAGAACCAGTTCAGGGACAGGACACTATTTCTATCCTAAACACAAAATTAATACTAATAAAATTATATACTCTGATGTTATTACAGTACCTTTGTTACTTAAACTTAACCCTTGTGCATCACTAAAAAAAAGTTACACTTAGGTCCATAGTGGACAAAAATATCTGTCAAAAAAAACGGTCATAAAAATCGGTAGTTTGGTCTCATTTTAAAGAAGACCCACGGCAGATTATTGTTTAAGTAAAAAAAATAAAACGTGAAACCAAAAAAAAGTTATACAGGTTTAAGTTTATGAAAATGATTTATTAACAATATTTTATATATTATTTTATAAATATTTTATATATGAAACATGTTGAACTCTAAACCTGCTAGAAAGTCAAAGCCATAAATCTAAACAAGTTGTGTTCCAAATTTGAGGTTGATATCTCAAAAAATGAGCTTTCAGTAACATTTTGTTTGGATGCAGTACCACATTTTCTCCATTAGATGCCAGCAAATCTCTGCTGGAGCTCACAGTGCTTGATTTGTGATTTACAGTAGAGTTTATCTCTCTCAAATATTACAAGAACACACACAATTTTTTTTTATGACACATACAAACCACACTCTGACATCCACACCAACACACAATTATAGCTGCATTATTTTCCAATTGGCTCTATAATATGCAGAAGCAGAAAACAGCAATAAAGCGAGTATTTGCTTTATAGACCCTTTATAGACCAAACCTGAAAAAATGGCACCATCTGGTAAAAAAAAAAAATAGTAAAAAAATAAATTTTTGAAGCCTTGCCAACAGAATGAAAGTCTATTAACAAAAAT
>CM049845.1:2650487-2687987 GCA_027422415.1 Schizothorax lantsangensis
TATCACTTGAGAGGGGCACAGCTGTTTGTTACGTGAAGAAGAGTGAAAGAGTGTATGGAGGCCCTAAAAATAAATAAAAATAAAGGGACTTGTATGAATTGTTATTTTAAAAAACTTGTTCCAAGATATGGAATTTACAGAATATGAAATAATAATAGATTAATTAATAAAGATATATATTTATTATTTAATTAATTATCTTAATAGATGAATAAAAAGATTGCACATGCTTAAACTTTTATCTAATATCTGATAGAAAATTTGTATCTTGTTATCCCTGGGAGACAGTATGAAAGTGAATCTATTACCGTTTCAGAGATTTGGGTTTGAGTTAACTAAAGATAACTTGTGTAGTGCAATGTTGAATGAGAGCAAGACTGGGTGACCAAGTTCATATAAATTTGATTCAAAAGCTATAGGACATTTTACAGTAATAATGGAATAATAATAATAAAATAAAAGGAACTCTTTTATGTTGGTTGGGAAAATTCATTCACCATTACTAGATTATTCTGACCATGTATGCAAATATAGAAGAAAAATTATGATTGAAGTCTTTAGTTTACCATACGCATGTCATGTGCTGTAAAAGAAATGATTATTTTGTTTTATTGTAATATACTTATAATAAAGGTAGCTACTTTCTGCATTTTGCAAAGAAAAAACTGCTTGCTATTTTTCTGCAATGAAGAACTTGCTATACTAAAATAGAATAAGGGAACTGCTGTTTTTAACCAGATGAACCTTTTTTTTATTAAGGAACCATTGAAAGAGATGGTTGAAAAGTGAAAATTATAAAGAGCTGATTGCTCAGACACAATTTGGTCGGAGTTAACAAAGGTTCAATTTGATTAATGCAGTCTCTGAGTGTTAAAATTTCAGATGGCTTCTGGAACAGTGCCTTGACAAAGGGAAGCAATGAACTGGAGTCTGTTTAATAAAGTGGCGAAGAAGCAAAGACATGGCTGCAGAGAAAGAAGAGGGAGGGGCTGATGGATTGTCAACTCCCCTCCTGAAAGAGGAGTGCACACTTCTGCATGGAGAAATGCTGACTTAAAAGAAGGAAAAAGTGAATCTTTCACTTGAGACTTTTCCTGAGGGTGAAGAGAACATCCTGAAATGCAAAACTCTGGCAGGATCAATCAAAAGCCAGACTAAGGAAAGACAGAGAATCAACAGAGAGCATACACACAACATCAGGCCTTTGAGTGCCATCACAGACAGACGACCCAGTGCAACAGCCAAACAGCTTCAACAAACTGATGATCTAATCAGAAGCACTTCCATCCTTTCCCTTTGCGTGCACAGGTGCTGCATATTTAATGATCACTATAGAGACTGCTTCAAATTTTGTTAATTATTTTATTAACTTTTTATTAATCTTGATTATTCACTGGTCTCACAGCGGTTCTTTGAATTCTGTGTTTTAACTAACATTCTCAATCTGCTTTTCAGTAGGTACCAGTCCAGCCTTGTGTCTTAAAGAAAACTGAATTTTGTCAGACAGAAGTGGGTGCTTGACTCACCAATCAGATAAATATTGAGCTGGATTTGGCATAGTGAGGGCTATCTCATTAACCAACCAAGGGGAAATGCACAACTGAATTATTGACCACAATGCTGAACTGTTTGGGAAAAAAAAGGTAGACAATATGTCTAATAGAAAAAAAATTATGGCTAATAAAATAAAAATATTGGTCACTCCATTTTGTTTAATGGTAATTTACAAGGACTAGATTACATACATTTAACTCCAATGGTCCAAAATCATGAAATCATAAATGCTGTCATCACTGGGCAGTGCCGATCCTAGACTTCTGGGGGCCCTATGCAAAGGGGTGGGGGGGGGGGGGGGGGCTTGGGGTTGAGCAGGGTATGAGTGGTTATGAACGAATGAATGAAACGCATTTGTCCTGTGTTTCACTCCGTCTCGAATCGTGCTCGTGGAAATCGCTTGAGAAACAGTGTCTCTTCCGCGGATCGGTACGCTTTCAAACTCGTTTTTTTAGTCTCGAGCAAGAGACTGTATGTCCATTGACGTTACATGAATTTGACTTAATTTTTATGTGAGAAAGGCGACGTGCACCACATTAAAAGAAATGATCATTCAGTTTTCATAACCGCTGGCCAAATTCAAAAACAAAACTACAATTAAATCATCTTTGAGAGCAAGGGGGCCCCCTGGTGTTTCAGGGTGCCCTACGCAGCTTGCTTATTTTGCGTAAAGGAGGATCGGCTCCTGTCACCTTCGTCGCTCTGACTTGAGCAACTTGGCCTGATACACCTGAGTATCGCCATCACATGCAGTGCTGAAGCTGAACCGGCATTTTTAGCGATGACTCATCTTAACACCTCTGATTGGTCATTGCATTCATAAGCTCAACAGAATCGTGTGTGATTGTTATAATGCAGCGCTGTTCAAACGCGTCTGTCTCTGGCTCAGCACCAGCCAGCCTGAACGCAGATTTGAATTTAGCAGCTGATGATATGCACTGAACGTTCTAATCACGCCAGTGTGATTGTATTAAATATAGAAAAAAATAATCTGCTATTTTTTGTCTTTTGGAAGCTGCATTCAAAATCCACGTGGCTCAAAAATCTGAGGGGGCACGTGCCCCCTCACTTTGAATGGGCATGACGCCTCTGCATGACAGTGAGGTAATGTGATGTACAATAACATTGGTTTTTTTAAGGGGTTCAAGTGAGTTACTAATTAACTGTTATTTACAGTTTTCAACAGCATGGTCTGACTGTCCAGCAGCACAGGCTTCTTTTACTAACAGACAGGTTTCCACTGTAAATAAGTATATAGCCCCCTCTAGCGATAATAAGCAGAACTGATAGAGTTATACTCATCTATTACAGTAGAGATCGAGTTCTGATTTGCTGAGTGCGGCTTCAGGGAAGATATTTATTTATGTGTGCTGGAAAGCGAGAAAGACAGGACTTGTGGAATTTTTGTGCAATATTTTATAGATATTGTGGAATATCTATAAAATATAAAAATGTTAAAATTAAACTTAGGCTACTCAAAATGCATTTTATGTTTTAAGATTGATATTTTATGATATTTACAGATTATTATATTTTTGCTATTCGTCTACTACTCATTTTAATGCAATAATTATCAAGTTAACTTTTTATTTTGACATTGAGGCTGGGTAAAATATTTACTATATCTTTGTTACATGTACTATCTATCTATCTATCACAGCTGTTGTCGCTTACAGTTGTCATTTGTTACAATTGTGGCGTAAAAAGAGCTTGAGATTAAACACGTGAATAACTGATAACTGTATTTTCACGAATATTTTATAATATCATATAAGCCATATGTTGCTTGCAAAACAATGTATTTCATTAGAAAACCATGCTAACCACCAAACTGTCTGTATGAGGCTGACACCTAGTGGACATTTCTATTATCTGGAATTACAGACAAGCCGTTCTTTTCGTCTCTCTCAAACACAGAACCAGGAAGAATCAGTGTAGAGAAACCGAAACTTTAGTGCTGTTGTCCTGTTGCAACTTTATATCTGCGCTCACATGCAGAAAATGGCAGAAGCCCTATTTCAGTGGAGCAGTTCTTGTGTCCGCTGTGTCTGGATCTCCTGAAGGATCAGTGACCATCCAGTGTGGACACAGTTACTGTAAGAGCTGTATTACAGACTGCTGGAATGAGGAGGATAAGAAGAGAGTCTACAGCTGCCCTCAGTGCAGACAGACCTTCAGTCCAAGACCTGCTTTATTTAAGAACGTGGTGTTTGCTGAAATGCTGGAGAAACTGAAGAAGACTAAACTTCAAAGTGCGGTTCCTGCTGGAGCTGGAGATGTTCAGTGTGACATCTGTACTGGAAGAAATACAAAGCTGTCAAGTCTGTCTCTGGTGTGTCAGGAATCTTACTGTCAGACTCATTTTGAGTGTCATGAGGAGTTTCACCCTGGTAAATGACACAAAGTGATCGAGGCCACTGGACGACTGCAGGAGATGATCTGCCAGAAACATGACAAGCTTCTAGAGGTTTTTGTCGCACTGATCAGAATGTATATGTGCTGTGTATGGATGAACACAGAAACCATAACACTGTGTCAGCTGCAGCACAGAGGACAGAGAAAGAGGTGAGGACTGATGAGAAATTAAACTTGTGCTTTAATTTATAGTTGTATTCTTTGAAAGGAAAAAAATAAAGAGTTCAACAACAATAAATTGTCATAGTAAATAATACACCTTAACAGAGTGATGAATGCTTGAAGCCCGTTTTTCTGTTACGGAATTATATATATATATATATATATATATTCATTATAATTATATAAGCTTATTGTTGTGGCCTTCTGGTGCCTTACCGCACACAGAAATGGACAAATGCCTGACTAAACTATCAGTAACAGGGACAATATGTAGGCATGTAATAGAGGCAGGTGCTGGTGTACAAAAATACTTAAATTTATTTCTTATTACACTTGCATATACATATAAATGCTAAGAAGCAGGGGAATCACACCACAAATTAATCAATCACCTTCACGTGACACACTGCAATCAGCACACTTCTGTGATCAACTTTAAAGGGAATTATTGCACTTTGCCCAATGCCATTACAGTATAAAAAGCTGTGAAATGTACCGTTGTTACCATCAACCAGCCAAACAAAAATAAAAAATACAATTCCAAAGAAATACAACACAATGTAATACAATACAAACGAAAACAAAATACAAAAAAAAAACAAGAAAAATCTCTCCCCCTTCACCTTTCTCAAAGCGTCTAAGTAGCACACAACAAACACTAGATTGTTAATTTAATTTGGAGGTAAAGAAAATAGTGGCTGACAAACTCAACACAATTTAACACAAATAAAAAAATAACATCATAAGATCAAGCAAGTCATTAACACACATTTACTACTCTTTAAAACATCCATACCTGATCTATAGATGAAGCCTGCCAAATGTATCCTTATAAAACGTGATCTCACGCCGCTTTACTATTACCAAGGCAAGGCAAGCAAGTTTATTTATATAGCACATTTCATACACAGTGGTAATTCAAAGTGCTTTACATAAAAGAAAGTGAAACAGTCATTCACAGCAATAAAAACAAGGAATTAAAAATTATAAAAACAAGGAATTTTAAAATGATATAGAAATTGATTTAAAATTCAATTTAAAACAGTTAAAATAGAAAATGATTATACATAAAATACAGTGCAGTCAGTTCGGATGTAGCACAGTGCTCATTCAACAAATGCACAGCTAAACAGATGAGTTTTGAGTCTGGATTTAAATGTGGCTAATGTTTTAGCACATCTGATCTCTTCTGGAAGCTGATTCCAACTGCGGGCGGCATAATAGCTAAAAGCGGACTCCCCTTGTTTTGAGTGAACCCTTGGTATTTCTAACTGACTCGATACTAATGATCTGAGTGGTCTGTTTGGTTTATATTCAGTGAGCATATCTGCAATGTATTTGGGTCCTAGGCCATTGAGTGACTTATAAATGAGTAAAAGTGCTTTAAAATCAATCCTAAATGTAACTGGAAGCCAGTGTAAGGACCTGAGGACTGGTGTGATATGCTCAGATTTTCTGGTTCTAGTCAGAATCCTGGCAGCAGCGTTCTGGATGAGCTGCATCTGTCTAATGGTCTTCTTTGGAAGGCCGGTGAGGAGACCATTACAATAATCCACCCTGCTGGTGATAAAGGCATGAACAAGTTTCTCCAAGTCTTGACTGGAAACAAAACATCTAATTCTTGCAATGTTTTTGAGATGATAGTATGCTGATTTAGTTACTGCTTTGACATGACTACTAAAACTAAGGTCTGTCTCCAGAATCACCCCAAGATTTCTGACTTGATTTTAGTTATGTGACCCCTAGAGTCAAGGTATGCATTCACCTTGAGAACTTCATCTTTGTTTCCAAATGCAATGGCTTCAGTTTTCTCCTTGATTAACTGAAGAAAGTTTTGGCACATCCAACTGTTAATTTCATCAATGCATTGGCAGAGGGAGTCATTTGGAGATAAGGCTAGGTAAATCTGGGTATCATCAGCATAGCTGTGATAGGCAATTTGGTTCTTCCTCATTATCTGACTTAGTGGGAGCATATACAAGCTAAACAAGAGCGGTGCAAGAATTGAGCCTTGGGGACTCCACATGTCATGGATGTCCACTTAGACTTATGCTCTCCTATACTCACATAATAACCTCTCCCTTCTAAGTATGACCTGAACCATTTGAGTGCCATCCCAGAAAGCCCGACCCAGTTTTCCAGTCTCTCTAGAAGTATGTTATGATCAACAGTGTCAAACGCAGCACTAAGATCTAGTAGTATCAGCACTGATATTTTGCCAGAATCAGAATTAAAGTGAATCATTTATTATCTTGACATTTAGTCTAATGAGTGCTGTCTATTTAACCCAGCTGTGCTGTGATGCACTCGGAATTATATTATTGTTACCAGATTACATCCATTCCAGAAAAGACGCTTATCCATTTATTTTACCAACCAAACATGGTATCCATTTGAGTGCTTGAAGTCGAGTTAACATACTAAAAAGTTCAGTATTGCTGTAATGAAAAAAGCCGGCCATTTCCTTTCTCTGTGTCATACTTTTTGTTTGTTGTTGTCTTCTCTAATAATCTTACCTGCGTCTGTGTAGAGTGTTGCCATGTCCGCGGTTTTCCCGCGGAGGGTTGCCGCGGGTTGTTTTTCAAGATTTATTTAGATAACTTGGAGGAACCCCCTCGAAAAGCGATTGGGCTAGTTGCTCGGGTTTCGTTGCGAAAACCTGGCAACCCTGATGTGCCCCTGAAGTGAGCATGAGAGACACAGGAAACGCGACAAAACGAGACGAAATTTATAACATTTCGTGTCTCGTTTTGGTCAGAAGGGACATTTTAGCCTTTAGTCTCGTTTTTAACAACTGTCATCGTTGACCAGCATTCGTTGCGTCTCGTCTCGTTTTCGTCACGTGATAAAGGGAGTATTGTCATAATTTTCGTTGACGAAGTTTTATTTTGGAAGTGTGTCAATTATCTTAATGATGCTGTCGCTGTGCTGTGATGCACTCGGAAACCAGATTGAAAATTATCGATCCATTTGAGTTTAAGTAGTTGTTCAGCTGAATAAAAATTATTTTTTTCAATAATCTTACTATGAAGGGAAGATTTGATATTGGTCTATAGTTGCTCAACATGGTGTTAGCAAGATTGTGCTTTTTCAGAAGGGGCCTAACAACTGCAGTTTTCAGGAGTTTGGAAAAGTCCCAGAAAGAAGTGAGGTGTTCACCACTTCTAAGAGATCAGCTTCTAAACAGTTAAGCACACTTTTGAATAAGGATGTGGGAAGTGTGTCAAGATAGCAGGTTGACGATTTAAGATGCTGTACTATTTCTTCCAAAATTTTGCTATCAATTGCTTCAAAAACAGACATAGTCACTTCTTTTTGAGATTGCTGTCGAATCTGTGTGACCTCTGCATTACTAGAAGATGTGCCAATCTTCTTTCTGATATCACTGATCTTCTCTGAAAAGAAGGAAGCAAACTCATTGCATTTGCTGTCGGAGAGCATTTCACTGGGAATCTGACTTGGGGGGTTTGTCAGTCTCTCAACAGTAGCAAAAAGAGTGCGAGTGTTGTTTAAGTTACTGTTTATAAGGTTTGAGAAGAACGTCTGTCTAGCTGTGGCTAGTTCCACGTTGAAAGCATGAAGGCTGTCTTTATAGATGCTATAGTGAATTTCAAGTTTCGTCTTCCGCCACATCCGCTCAGCTTTTCTGCATTGTCTTTTCATACTCTGAACTGCTGTTGATTTTCTCCAAAATGATTTTTGTCTGCCAGTCTTCTTGCTGACCTTTATCGGAGCAATATCATCAATAACATTCTTAACTTTTGAGTTAAATGAATCCAGGAGAAGATCAACAGAATCTGCAGAAATGCTTGGTGTTAAAGATATTGCCTTCATAAATAGCGCACTAGTATTCTCATTAATGCATCTCTTTCTGACAGATACAGATCTAGATTCAGTGGTGACAGAGATCAATATATCAAAGAAAATACAGAAGTGATCAGATTGCAGAAGTGCAATATCCTTAATAACAATGGATGAAATGTTTAGACCTCTACTGATGAATAAATCTAGAGTGTGTCCATGATTGTGTGTGGGTCCATGCACATGCTGACTCAGGTCAAAAGTGTTTAAAACAGTTATAATTTATTTTGTAGTTTTGATTTCTGCATTATCTATGTGAATATTAAAATCCCCTGCAATAGCAAAACAGTCAGGTGCAAGCGTTCTGAGGAAATCATTGATAACAGTTCTGTGAACTCCAGGATTCAACAAAGGCTGGAGAGTATTTTGGAGGCCTGTAAATGATGATAAACAGAATGCGTGGAGCACCTGTCAGCACAATACTTAGGTATTCAAAAGACAAGTACTGACCAAATGACACTTGCTTGCATTGATAAACATCTTTAAATAGAGCAGCTACACCTCCACCTCTCCTAACAGTCCTGCAGACACTTATAAAATTAAAGTTAGGAGGGGCTGTTTCAGTGAGGACTGTTGCACTGCAGTTGTCTTCTAGCCATGTTTCATTTAGAAACATAAAATCCAGGTTGTGTGTGGTTATTAAATCATTGATCAGAAATGATTTATTTTTTTAGTGAGCGAATGTTTAAAAATGCTAACTTGATGGAGTTACATTTAGTCTCTACAGCAATCTTAGATTGATGCATTACGGGCCGCAGATTAGATGGGTCAGCCGTACGGCTTGAGAAGGCCTTAGAATCAGAATCAGAATCAGAATGAGCTTTATTGGCCAGGTATGTTTACACATACAAGGAATTTGTTATAGTGACAAAGCTCCACAGTGCAACAGAATGACAGCAACAGGACAGGACACAGACAACAAAAGAACAATATACAAATAGGCAATGTACAAAATAGCAAAAACACTATGCAATACAGACAATCATGTGTGTACAGGTCTGACATGTGCAAATTTGAAATGAAAAAAAAAAAAAATAATATATATATATTGTGTGGTGAATAAATAATTGTATAATAGTGTTGTGTGTTCCACGTTTAATGTCAAGTGTTCATGAAATGGATTGCTTGGGGAAAGAAACTGTTCCTGTGTCTGGTCGTTCTGGTGCTCAGAGCTCTGTAGCGTCGACCAGACTTCAAAGATGGATTGTGCTGGATGTGAGGGGTCCAGAGTGATTTTGCCAGCCCTTTTGCTCACTCTGGATAAGTACAGTTCTTGGAGAGTAGGGAGGGTTGTACCAATGATTCGCTCAGCAGTCCGGACTACCCTTTGGTAGCTGAGCTGAACCAGACAGTTATTGATGTGCAGAGGACGGATTCAATGATGGCAGAGTAGAACTGTTTCAGCAGCTCCTGTGGCAGGTTAAACTTCCTCAGCTGGCGAAAGAAGTACAACCTCTGCTGGGCCTTTCTCACAATGGAGTCTATGTGATTGTCCCACTTCAGGTCCTGGGAGATGGTGGTGCCCAGGAATCTGAATGACTCCACTGCAGTCACAGTGCTGTTCATGATGGTGAGTGGGGGGAGAGCAGGGGGGTTTCTCCTGAAGTCCATGATCATCTCCACTGTTTTGAGCGTGTTAAGCTCCAGGTTGTTAAGACTGCACCAGACAGCCAGCTCCTTAACCTCCTGTCTGTAGGCAGACTCGTCACCGTCCTGAATGAGGCCGATAAGTGTGGTGTCGTCTGCAAACTTCAGGAGCTTGACAGAGGGGTCTTTAGATGTGCAGTCATTCGTGTAGAGGGAGAAAAGCAGTGGGGAGAGAACGCAGCCCTGAGGGGCTCCAGTGCTGGTGGTGCGGGTGCTGGATGAGAATTTTCCCAGCCTCACTAGCTGCTGCCTGTCTGTCAGGAAGCTGGTGATCCACTGACAGACGGAGGTGGGGACGGAGAGCTGTGTCAGTTTATTCTGATGGGTGTCCGGGATGATTGTGTTAAAAGCGGAGCTGAAGACTTTCTATCACGTGATAAAACAGAAATAGAGAAGGCTACAGGCATACTGGGTTCCCGCTTATTTTGTAAACATTTGTGAATGTTGCTGCTAATATAGCGGGGACACGACACATATCACTGAGAGCTGTTATCAGTTGTTTTTGGTTCATCTACAGCCGATGGAGGATGGTTTGGGCCCTGGCATTGTGGCAGCGGCCGGAGAGGAGGAGGGAGAGCTGGGCCTGCAGTCTTTGGTGGTTGGGGGGCCCGCCGTTTTTTAGTTGATATCTGGGGGCTTGCAGCAAAAGAGTGTGAGAGTTTGGTCCCAGCATGAACCAGTTCCTCCATTTTCTGTGAAAAGCTTAGAAGTGGAGATGCTGGAGAGAGGGATAATGTGTCTGGTGAGATGGGCTCTGCCTCTGGTGTTTGTCCTGGCTTCCCTGGCTGTTTTCCAGAAAGTCGTCCTTGGGTGCTGAGTCTTGGAGCTGTTGTAATACGTCACAGTCTCAAGGTCATCAAGTTTATTTGACATGAGTACTCAGCAGTGTGGGCAGCAAAAAACAGGGATAGAGGGGAGAAAAAAATAATCATACTATACTCCAAAAAGCAGTGTGCGGAAAAACACCCCAGAAAAAGCACATGACACACGACTCAACATAATCCAGAACAGCTCCAGTCGCTTAGTTTTGTCAGCTGGCGGTTCATGTCGGCATATGTTGTGTGTATCAATAGTGTAATCCAGCAGTTCTGAGGATGGGTCAGAGAGCTTCAAGTGCCTCACCATGCATTGAAGGTCTGGCGGAAGCTGATATGAAGTCCTGTGGTCACTCATAGCTTCTGTCCAGCGTGTGTCTCAATGTGTGAGCTGGATTGGCTTTGACACACTTCACTGAAGGATGACGTCCTCGAGGGCTGAGACAATAGAAATTGTCCTTTAGCACTCTTGAGAGACACCAAGTTTTGAAGTTTGGGTGGAGGCTAAGTCCAGTTTAAACAAAAATGTTGTCTGTGGCCCAGGGTTCAGAAAATATTGAAGTGACTGTCACTCATATTCTGATGTTGACTGAAGGATGACGGAGGGAGAAATAGAAATTGTCTTTCGTACTGCAGTTTATTTGTAGCCATGTATTCAGCCCAAGCAACCATGAAAACATGTTAGTTCCCCTTGTTGGGAGTGGTCCACTGATGAACGACTGAACTTCAAGTCTTTGAAGAGTTTCAAAGAGTTCACTGAAATCCTTCTTAAGGAGTTCTGACTGCTCTTTCCGAATATCATTCTTCCCCACATGGATGATGACTCGATTTGCAGTCTTGTGCTTCATCAGAATGTTCCGAAGTTCCTTGTTCACATCAGAGATGGTTGCTTGAGGAAAGCAGCATGTAGTTGTAGTCCTGCTACTGATGTTTCTAATAATAGAGTCGCCCACTATCAGAGTCCTGGGCTCGGCTGCGCTCTGAGCTGAATGCCGCTGTCTGCTCGACCTTGAGCACCTGTTAGTAGCAATGTTAGCTGCTGGCTGATTCGATCCAAGTTTTGTCACATTTTGGGATTCCTCACCCACATTCCTCAGTGCTTCAAATCTGTTCTCAAGATGTATAGGGGGTTATACCAGTGTTTACAAGTCTTGTCATAGCCGTATCTGGGGTAGAGGATGCTACGGCAGCAATACGAGATACTCGTGACAATCTGATGTCTCGAGTGCCTTTGGGTCTCGCTCCCTGTTTGTGCCATCGATTAGACTGTCGATCAGTTTCGGCTTGTTCCTCTACACTTGGTATAAACTGTTGATATTCACTAGATTCACAGGACTCACCGGCTGTATGCTGAGGGGGTCCGTGATGACCATCTGCTGTATGTTCCGTCTGTTTTGGAAGTCCAGCAAGTAACTTTGTTTCAAGAACCGCAATCCTTTGTAGAAGTCTGTGGCAGTTCATGCAGCAAGTAGATTCCACTAGAGGCATTTTCTCTCGTCTGTTTGAATGTGGATAGCTGTATTTTTCCGTCTCCGGAATGTAAACTGCTGGCAGTGGGAGGCAAAGAGTCTTCTTTATCCTAAAAATTGTGTTGTTTGAGCACTGTGCTGATCTGCTGAAGTTAAAATCTTAGAGAGATCTGAGAAAATAACAAAAATAGGGAGCAAAGCGCAGAGCAATAAGCAAGAGGGTCCAAACAGTAGCAAAGCCGGAAGTGGGGCGAGGAAGTTAGGACGACTCTATGGGCCCGACAATGGGGGGGGGGGGGATGTGATTTCTACCAAGGGGAACGCTAGAGCCCTGCACTTCAGCCCGGGCCCGATGGGCCCCAACTTTTTTACGCCTCTAGGGCCGGGCTTCGATCGGGCCAAATTTCACGTCATAGTTCAGATGCGGGACGGGCCTCTGGCCTGTTTTAGGCTTCTCCTTATTTTTATATTTTAGACATCCATCACTTAGTGATGAAAAAAAAAAATTTGCTGCGTTGGTGGAAACAACACGAAACCGTGCTACCGCGACTGTCAAGAGTGGCTCGAACGGTGTTTAGAACCCAGCAGCAGCAGCAGCAGCGAGCGTGCCGTCATCGCAGCTGAAGAGTTCTGCATTCAAACGCACGCATAGGCTAAAGCTTGCAGCAAAGCCCCAGCAAAAGTAATTACCATGAATGTGTCCAGGGGAAATAGTAAGGAGATATTTGAATTATTTACGAATAAACTAGGGTTTTCTGAGTCCGTTTCGCAAGGATGAAGTTGCCGATCCTGACTCGTCTTTAGAGAGAAATGCATCTTTATGGATTATGATTATGATGATAATGAAAGAAATCAATTTGTTTTATTTCGTTAAGTAGTAATTTAAAGCTTTCTATACATATATATTATCATGTCTGTGAGGCATGTATTCGCTGAGTTTTCGTTCATTTTTGTGAAGCGCTCCTGTTCAAGATGAGACGGCAGAAAGCGCATCATGTTTGTTTTCTTTATTTTATAAAAGCACAACGTTTTGTTGATATTGTGAGTGCACACAAATAAAAGTAGACCCTTTACAGTTCTGAATGATGTATTACTCTTACCTTTATGAGCAAAAACGACGGCGTAACAATCCACTGAATAAAATGCAAGTGATCGCGCTGGCGTCTCCATGTCCTGCAAAGTGCGCTTTAGCTTCCACTCTCTGCGCAAACTATTGGATACAGCGCACATTTATCTAGGTATAACGTCTAAACTTTGTTATGTGCTTGAACTGGTTTATATGTATAGATTTTATTTTAGGCAAGTCGTGATGATTTGAGAAGGCTAAATTGATCAGCCATATCGGCAGCCATATCACCCTGCAGCCCAAGACTGGTTGCCCACTGAAGCTAAGCAGGGCTGAGCCTGGTCAGTACCTGGATGGGAGACCTCCTGGGAAAACTAGGTTGCTGCTGGAAGAGGTGTTAGTGAGGCCAGCAGGGGGTGCTCACCCTGTGGTCTGTGTGGGTCCTAACGCCCCTGTATAGTGACGGGGACACTATACTGTCAACAAGCACCGTCCTTCGGATGAGACGTTAAACCGAGGTCCTGACTCTCTGTGGTCATTAAAAATCCCAGGATGTCTTTCGAAAAGTGTAGAGGTGTGACCTCGGCATCCTGGCCAAATCTGCCCATTGGCCTCTGACCATCATGGCCTCCTAATCATCCCCATACACTGATTGGCTTCACTCTGTCTCCTCTCCACCAATAAGCTGGTGTGTGGTGAGCGGTCTGGCGCACTATGGCTGCCGTCGCATCATCCAGGTGGATGCTGCACACTGGTGGTGGACGAGGAGATACCCCCCCCCCCCTCACAATGTAGTGCGCTTTGAGTGCTTAGAAAAAGCAGAAAAGCGCTATATAAATGTAATGAATTATTATTATTATTATTATTATCAAACATAGACTATGATCAGCTTGTATGTCGCTGGCCGCTTGGTCGTTACTTTCAAAAACAAAAACTTATATTTAACGAACAAAAAAAGGCTCCAAACATTTTCCTAAATTAACTTCATAAAAAAACGAAACGAAATATAATCACTTTGCCATTACTTACAAAACTGAACTATTTTAATAGCTGAAACAGTATTATAATCTGATTTGGGAGAAGGGGGAAAAAAGACGGGTTCGGGTCTGACTCGGGCCGGTAATTCTCTGCATTTTACGGAGGACTATTTCCTGAACCTGGAAGAGTAGCCTACAATGCTGGCTTGCTCAAAGGCTGTTTCTATAAAGTGGGGCAATTCCAACTTTGCAAGGACAGTCTGGCGCTTCTGACTCACAGCCTGTAAGTACGTTTTCTTATTTAAAGAATTTGCCACTGACTATTCAAACACGAGTTTTGAGCAGTGTAGAGTAGCATCATATGACCCTTTTAACATGTGGCATTCGCTCGTACAAATGGCTAGTCGCCCTCTAATTTACATCACCAGATATACATAGACGGCTCACCTAAAAACTGTTTACTGACACCGACCACCTGACCTACTTTCCTATGTGCCACATTGTAATATATTAACTCAGAACTGTGAGATATAAACTCGTCACAGACTTGAGTTATTAAGAGCCCATCTCCTTGATTTATATAGTTATATAGCATGTTCACAGAAAAGTGATGACGTCATGAACAGGGCCATTTCAAATCCTGGCGTTTCAAAAGGGTAGAAAACAAAAACTCATATTTTAAGCTGAGGAGTTAAATTTGAGAGAAATGTGCAATATGTTATTGTGGAGTAACCTCTTATTTGAACAAATAACAAGGACATTTTGAATTTGTATTTCATAACCACTAACATTCCAAAAAAATATTTTTAGCCTCTGATCCACTCCACAAATATTGGATCCACACAACCTTTATATAATGATTTAGTGGTATATTGTACGTAATTAAAACATTTTAAGCATTTTTTTTTCCTCAACAGAGACACATGAAGGAGACGCAGAAGATGCTCCAGCAGAGAATCCAGCAGAGAGAGAAAGATCTCCAGCAGCTGAGAGAGGCTGTGGAGTCTCATAAGGTGAGTCTGGAGAAGAAGAGAAGTTTGTCTCAGTCTCAGTTCAGACTCACTGAAGCCTGAATCACTGTGTGTCCTAACAGCGCTCTGCACAGACAGCAGTGGAGGACAGTGAGAGGATCTTTACTGCGCTCATCCGCTCCATTGAGAGAATCCGCTCTGAGCTGATACGGCTGATCAGAGATCAGGAAAATCAAGCAGTGAGTCGAGCTGAAGGACGACTGGAGCGACTGGAGCAGGAGATCAATGATCTGAGGAGGAGAGACGCTGAGCTGGAGCAGCTTTCACACACACAGGATCACATCCAATTCCTGCAGGTAACACAGATCAACAAGAACAGGGTCATAGTGGACTTGAGCAGATCCTGCTGTGACACCAGACTCACAGAGAAATATTTCATGAGTGTCGTATTATATAATCATCAGTCAGACTCTCATCTGATCATCTTCTGAAAGAAACAAATGGCTTTCGGCTCAAATGGGTCTCATGTCAGAGCTTTTCTTTCACTTGTATAAGTGGTGTCCCCGTGTGGAGCTGGTGAGTTGTGATTTCTGTTTTCTGTAGAGTTTCCAGTCTCTCTCAGCACCTCCTGAATCTACAGACGTAAATGACGATCTCTTGAGTTCTCTCATCTCTTTTGATGATCTGAGAGAATCTGTTCATCAGCTGAGAGACAAACTGGAGGATTTCTGCAAAGAAGAGCTCAAGAAGATCTCAGACAGAGGTAAAGTCCTGGGTCCTCATCAAGAGTGCGTAGAAAAGGTTTTATATTTTTTCCTACAAATGAAATTTAGAATGTGTTTAAGTACAAAAAAATCTGTATTTATCAAACTTGCGCACGCAGTTCTTACGCACACCAGTAAGTAATCATTGCTGATAAAACCCACATGTTCTTAAGCATCATGCTCTCATTCACGTTCATGGTCATTTGCATTCAGAAACGCCTCCAATGAATCATATATGGTGACAACGCTCCCTTTATCATGTGAATGTATACGTACTCACCAAAGTCATGGCAAAGAAAGCGAAAGAAGCCATTCTGTGCTCTCACTAAATAGATCAGTGCACTTTTTGAAAACGCGTTCTCTGCGCATCGCATGGTTCGCCAAATCTTCCAGCAAAGCGAGATCAGCCATGACCATATAGCTATCAAATCGACTTCCCAATTGTCCTTTATAGCTTTTCACACTAATTGTGCAAATGTTTAGCTTGAAATATGATGAAATTGAGTATTTGCAATTAAAGGAAACAGGACACATGCGGCAGCATTTTCTTTTTGTAGTTTCACCATTCTAACACTAGATTCTCTGCGTAAGCATGCTCAGAGTTGTGCTTATGGTTACAAACATTCCTACATACAAGTACAAGTTGGTAGATCCCACACTTTGCATGAAACTGTTCTTACGCACTCATTACACACACATTTGTGCGTACACACTGTTGATAAATGAGGGCCCAGTAGATTCATCTGCTCTCAGAAACGAGTCCATAATCATCATCTCATATCATGGAGAACATCATATTAGAAATGTCTTAGTAATGGATGCAGGATCATGAGAATCACACTGTTCATGTCTGTTGATTTCCACAGTCACATTCACCAACATTGTTCCCAGGACCAGGAAGGACTTCCTACAATGTAAGTCAGTAAGAAAACAAGCAGAAAAACTCACTGAGTGTGTTCATGTTCTTCCTGTAGAAGGAGAAAGAAGAGTTTTATAATTGATGATGTAAATGATGATTGCTCAGGATATCTGGTCATCTGTACTGAGACGCTGATGATACACTGAACATGAAGAGTTCAGCTACATTAAAAGATCAAGCAGATTCATAATTCCTGATTCTGATGTGTTTTATCTCCATCAGATTCCCATCAGCTCACTCTGGATCTGAACACAGTGAATAAACGCCTCCGTCTGTCTGAGAGAAACAGAGTGATTACTTACACTGACACAGATCAGCCGTATCCTGATCATCCAGACAGATTTGATGGTTATGCTCAAGTGTTGTGTAGAGAGAGAGTGTGTGGACGCTGTTACTGGGAGCTGGAGTGGAGTGGAGGTAAATATAGTAGTGTGTCTATATCAGTGTCATATAAGAGCACCAGGAGGAAGGGACGTGTTTTTGAGTGTTTGTTTGGATATAATGATCAGTCCTGGAGTTTGTACTGCCATCCCTCCAAATACTCATTCAGACACAATAACATACAGACTGATCTCTCTGTGAAGCCCATCAGCAGTAGAATAGGAGTGTATGTGGATCACAGTGCACAAACTCTGTCCTTCTTCAGCGTCTCTGACACAATGAGCCTCATCCACACAGTCCAGACCACATTCACTCAGCCGCTCTATCCTGGGTTTTATGTTGGTTCTGAATCATCAGTGAAACTGTGTTGATGAATCAGAATAGACTGATGAGAGATTCTATCCATAATGCTTTGAGCTGCATGATAAATCAGTAACAGTGTTATTGAGTCTCTTCTTTTCTCTTCATGACATTAATACTGCAGCTGAACTTCTGTCAGTGAAATAACATGAATCAGAATAAATGTAATAAATCCTCATATAGACAGTAAGATCAGTGTGTGTGAGTCCTGCTGAGTGACCATGTGTTTCTGTGCTTTTCTCAACCTAAATGACTGATTAAAATCAGTCATTTAGTTAATCATATTAATAATAATAATAGATTAATAATTGATATTTTCATTTTTAATAAGTAATTTTTTATGATATGTTTTCAATGTGTTATTTCTGTTCTCTGACTGATATAAAATAAATATTCTACCTACCTTGACAAACAAAGGTGATGGGTTTTATTCCTCCTCTGTGCAGATCTCCAGAAGACAAATCAAGCACCTCATTATAGTTTCTTCTGTCACCCTAAAATCAGTTGACAAAAATCAGACGAGTCACAAAAGGAATCATATGTTTCCCTGTGTAATCATAAAATCAGACTACTGCTTAAAAAATGAGATTCAATATAAGAGTCAGCTGGTTATCTAATTCCAATATGATACAAAAGTGAACAAAAATGTCAGTAAAGTCAAACACTAAAAAGTGACAAGTTCTTCAGAAATGAGGGCATGTCACACAATCTATCCATGTTACCGTCTGCCTAATTTCTACTTAGTGTCAGACAAGTTTGCTCCAAAATACCATATTAATGTCATAAAATAATAAAATATGAGAGACTAATATCAAAGTAATACCACACCTGTTGTATTTCAGCTCTGATCTATGCATTGCATCTCGATAAAACAATTCCCCGAGAGAAAATAGTTCTTCACCAACGGGCTTGTTATGAGGCGAACGAGACGTGAGACGTGCGGATCCATATGCAATCACTGCATGAAAAGAGCTGTATCCGGACAATTATGGGCATGGGAAATCCCAGTTAAACTTCACGTATACGTGAAGATGTTTAAGGCAGAGTGCTTGGAAAGGTAGCACGCAAAAGTAAATTTCGTGATACAACCAGATATCTCATGTATGTGGATGTATACAGGAATCGGTGGAAGTTCCTAGGAATGGCTGTGAGGTGTGATGGCTGTGAGGTGTGAATGCCTTTTGTATGTTAATGACTAGCAGTTAGAGGTGCTGTCTTTGTTATCATAGCCAGGTGGGAGGGATTAGCCATGGTGTGCCTTCGAGAGGACAGCACACACTCAGCAAGTGTATGTCGTCTTACACTTGGGACAGACAGCGTATTTGCAGAAGTTGTCTCTGTGAATACTGGTCAATTTCCTTAGTGAATGTAAAGTCTTGGGAATCATGTCAGCAAAACTGCTAAGTACATCAGAAGAGATAATATTTCCAATGAGCCACATAAAGTGTCTGAGGCATAGCAGCAATGAAGTGATGGCGTTGTCTGATATGTTGAACACAGCTTGCCAGGTTAAAAGCATGAATGCTAGGAGCTTTACAAGTAACTTCCCAGAGTCATCACCATTGGTTTTATCTGCTTCAGAGTCAGCATCTTCTGCAAAATCAAAATCTTCATGGTCCTGCTCATCTGTAAAGATTGCCTCTTCACTGTCAATGTCATCATCTGAAGACTCTGTTTCACTGGGCTCCAGGAAAAGCCTGAGCTCATTGCTGTCTTCTTATTAAAATTACAAAAAGAGAAACATTATTTGTAAGCACAGAACAAACAATGATGTATATACATTATGTAATAACACACTATATACACTCAAAAAAGTCAACTAGCCACTTGCTTGATTTGCAAAATACAAATATGTCTGATTAATAAGAATATAACGAGTTTACTTCTGTTAAATGATTCATTCTTGTTATTTGTAATTAAATAAAAAAATAATCAAATGAATTAGATCAGCACTTGTTGACTCAATGAGACTGAGGCGCTTCACATCAACAACTCTCTCTGGTGAGTCCCTGCGCATGCTCAGCACTGCGGCGGGAAGTTCGGAAACACGCGCAGGTCCAGACGGAAGTGGAGTTTTGTGAGCGGTTCGAACTGCAGCGTCTATTCTAATCATTCTGCATCCTTGATATTGAAGGTAAGCACTTGATATGTACCTGCTTGTAATTAGTACCGTGGGATTATAGAAAATAAGTTATTAGACACTGTGGCGATGTTTCTCAGCAGGCTTATTTTCCCAGGCTTGAAGCACTGAACTCTAACGTTACCCCAACAATGGGAGAGGAAAACGGGAGATAAAGTGAACCATGCACCCGTTTTTTCTGTTTGTAAGTTAAGTTAATGTAGCTAGCGTAATGTGCCATTTTTACGATATACCCGGGGTACATTTATGTAACTTGGCCTATCGGTTATATCCGAATCACCAGAAGTTAATGTTGAATCAATGTGCACTTCTCATCACTCTTTTCAGTCTAGCTTACATTTATAGAGCTGTGTTTTTTTTGTGTGAGATTTTATTTAGTGTGCCAACAAAGGGAATGTTGTTGTTATTAGCTAAAGTAACTAACGTTGGCCTGACCCTTCGTGTGTGTGTGTGTGTATCAGCAAAATATTACTTTAAACGTTCTATAACTAGACATTTCTGTCTTTTCAAACTTAGTTCAAACAGAGTTCCAAAATGCCACATAATGCTACCCAGTTTATTGAATACAGTTAATTGTTAAGGAAAATCTATGATTCAGTCGAACATACAGTTTTTTTGAAATGTCCTAACAAATTGCAGTTAAAGTTATGGCTGAATAGGTATGCATGGTTGTGGTTTTATTCAGAGAATATAGTTATAAATATAAGTAAAACTCTTGATATTTGGTAACAGCAGCCAGTAGTGGTAATTTTCTTTGGTCCAGTTTTTAAAGTGAAATTAGGAGAATACTGCTTGTGTGTTTTTTCTGTTTTCTTGCCTTAACATACACATTAGGGTAAATTAGTTGCAGTTTTGCAGGTTAACTTTTGTACTTTTTTTTTTTTCACAGCGGAAATATTCATTTTTTTGTACAAAAAAAAAGGAATAGGCTACATCACAATATAAAGCTGTCCCCATGCTCTTCTGGTGTGAACCTCACCTTTATTACATGGTAAGTAGTTTTTCTTAACAATCACATACAGTAATGTATATCTGTCCTTGATTACTGAAATTTCATTTTCTTTTTCTTTCAGTGACGTGTATGTGGCAGCGTGTTGCAAAGGAGAGTTGTAAGTACAAATTACTTGCATTATAAACTAAACCATTGTTTTGGAAGCAGCAATCATTATGTTTGTGTATATTTAAATTGTCCATGCACATATAAGACATGAGCAGGACATTAAACTCACATTAGTTCTAATACTTTTAATAAAAAAACAGAGTAGGCCATATTTAGATGGCTGTGGTACATCATGTCTTCTTAACTCTCTCATTGCTAATAGAAAAATTATTAAAACAGCTTTTTTTATTTTCATCCTTCTGTTTTGATGAGAGTTAACAAATGCATTGTCAATGTTTTTCAGATTTATAGGGAGTTCTTGCAGATTTCTACTGTACCACTGCTTTCTACATTCTTCACTGAGCTTGACCGGTACTCCCCACGATTGATGGAGATCTTCAGTAGAAAAGGCTGGCAATCAGGAAAAAAAAAAAAAAAAAAATCACACAGATCATGGTTGCCATCTCCAAGGTTTGTATTGATAAATGGCTTTAATAGTCATTCTCAATGCAGATGGAAAGACAGATGTAATTTGGCATTTTCTTCCCAATCAGTATTCTTAAGCTGTGCCACCACTGAAGTTTGATTTAATCTTGTCCCCACCCCACAGGATGACACTATACATACCAGAAGAGTCTGTGTCATCAAGTCTCTGTGCACCTACTTGAATGATGACCCTGAAAAAACTAGTGAAGGCATATTTGGTGAGTTGATGAGAAAGTATAGTTTCAAAAACCCATATATTCTTTAGTTAGGCCATGTTTTTCCCTGTTTGCTACAACAAGAATGTGACATGTTAGAACACATGACTTTTTCAAATAACTGAGCTGAACAAATTGTTCATTTATAGGAAACTGATGGTACACCATGACAAAGTTCTTCTGTGAATTGTTTGATGCACTAAACCAATTATTTTTTTATTCATATCGGTTGAGCTCTCTTGGGGCCTAATTTACAAAAGTTTTAAATTGATCTGGGCCCGTATTCACAAAACATCTTAAGGTTAAAAGTAGCTCCTAACTCGCAGATTTAGGAGAAAATCTTAAAAATAGTGGGCGTGTCAGTCCTAAATTTAGGACTCATACATTTTTGCTCTAAGAGTATTTCACAAAGCGTTTTAGTGCTAAAACTAGCTCCTAAATCTGTGAAACATTAGGAGTAGTGAAGAAGACTCCTAAGTCACTAAGACCAACTCAACTATCCTAAAATGGCTGTTGCTGGCAATCTGCCTCAGAATATAAACATTTGACGATAATGAGCCTTTAAAATGGTATCACCTTTAAGGTTTGGAGGTTATCCCAACTCCAAATTTTCCTTTGATTATATCCTTTTCATTAACCAGTTGGGCAAGAAGTAAAAGATGTTCTTGTGTCCAGTTTGGTTTTCTTTTATGTTTGCATGTCTTACTATCAGCCATGATTATTTTACTGTTAATTAAAAGGCAGTTTATATGCATCCGCTACAAGAAGCATACATGTAAGAGACTGACAATTAGCTGAACATATATTTGTTTAATTAGTGACACTTAGCCTGCATGTTAAAATCTTTATTTGAATGTGGCAATTAACATTATTTTTTAAACATTTATTTGGTTATGGCAACATAATATCGTGCTCTACAATATTTCTATGAATAAATCTCTGACAGAGACCCCTATCAGCCAATCACTGTGTGCATATTTAGTAAGCATCCTGATGTCATCCATAGCAATGAGGTCAACCCCGCCCCCTTACTCTTAGCTTAAGACGTCTCTCTATTCCTTAGTAAAAGTTAGTCTCAGCAGCTTTGTAAATAGGTTTTAAGAGAAAACTCTTAGCTAAAAACTTTTACTGCTATTTAGGAGAACTCTTAGTGGTAAGATAAAATGTTTTGTGAATACGGGCCCTGAAAGGCAGAAGAGGCATGCCACAAAAAAGTAAATGAAAATAAATAAATAAACGGCATCAGAAAAAACTGTACATGCATGCTTTTGTTTTATTGCAGTGCATTATATTGTAAGATGGTTCTAATGTTTTAGCCACCTCACTCATTTTAAATATGGTGGCCAAATAAATTATAACAATCTTATAATATAATGCACTGCAATAACACTCCAGCACCCACTGTGACCTCAATAATAAACATATAGTAGAATTATCACCTTTATGACAGTTTCAACATAAAAACTGAGAAATGATAACCTTGTAAATGTGGAATTCACAGTGGAGCTCCTGTATTTAATTGAAGTTTACTTTACAGGTGTACCTAATAAAGTGGCCAGTGAGTGTATAAGTGTGCAATTCTTGTAATAAATGGTTGAGCTAATTTTTGTTTGTGATCTTTCATGTATTTCATCCTACAGGATTCAGACATTGAGTCACAAAGTACCATGGAGCAAACTGTGATGGGAGTGTATATCATACTGAAGGAGGGAGCGCTGCCTGACGATGACCCACAGGACATCGGTGTCTTAATTGAAGGTGTGGAAGTCCTCAGTGACTTGAGTAGCATTGCACAGGCTTGTGCTCTGTTATTTGGACTGATATACTGTTTGAACCTGAGCTACCCATCAGAGCTCAAATTAATTTTTAAAGTCTTGCAGAAGATCTATCTAAATGGACAGAGGTTGTCATCCAAGGCACAATTCCTCAGAAACAACCTTTTGGAGTAAGTGAGCTTAAAAAGACAGAAAAGTCAAACAAAATGCACTTGGAGTTCCTTATGTATATGGACAACTTATTTTTGGCACATTTCCTCCAAACAAGCTACTGGAGCAAGTGAGTTTGAACAAGACTGGTGTACATCAGACTCTCTCTTTTATTATTATTATTATTATTATTATTTTACAGCTCAAAAAATTGTTACTCACATAATTGTTTGTTTTATGTTCATTTATGTTTGTTCAAATGTAAAAAAAAAAAAAGATTGTCAGGCCAAGGTATACCTTACAAATTTCCAAAAAGAGTAATGTTAAAATTGATTAATTTTAAGAATTTAAGACCAAAAGGGTGTTAAAGTCCTACAAGAGCCAAGATTTCGTTGGCTAAATGTTTCTTATACATTGTGTCACAAACACTGGATAGGAGACTTAAAGTGAAGAAAGCAGTTTAAACTTAATTGGTGCATGTAAAAGCTTAATAAAAAAAAGAAAGAAAAGAAATGTAATTGTTTGCATGTTTCCTGTGCTTTTTGTAGATTACTGAACTTTTGGTAATGTCTTGCTGCTTAGTACCGTCATCTAAAACAAATCTAATTGAAACAACAAGATAAGATATTCATTGCCATACATGAACAAGACATTAGCTAGTTGATGTAACAAGGCAGAATTTTGTTGAATTGAAGTGCTTTACCGACATTGAGTGAATAAGAATAAATTTGATTAGACTGCTTTTAATATAATTGCACATTTGTTCATTTTTTCATTGTTTTCCTTTTCTTTATTTGCGTTTTTTTTGTACAGTTTCATATTCTATAATTGTTTTTCTTTTCTTTTTTTATTGCTTTGGGAACTGTTTTGTTTGATTAAACCATTTGTACAGTTTCATATATTATATATTTTCACATTGCTTAAAAGTGTTGGTTTAATTTTAATAAATAAATAAATAATTTAATAAATAATAAATTTTAAAAAATCTATTCTATTCTCATTTTTTGAGGGTGTGGGGAATGGTTAGGGTCTATCTACATAGCTGGCCAATAACCAATCAAGACACTAAGCTATGAGGGATTAGGTTGGGATGAATAAAAAGTGTGACCAATCAAATAATATCAACAGGAAAGTGACTGGGTAATGCTCCAATAGTTGCCAGGGATTTGGATGTTTTATTTTTAAACAACCAATCAATGTTGAGATAAACAACCAATAGGGGACAGAGTTGTGCAAAGGTGTGGCTCTTGAGGTGTGAAAATGTCTCCCTGACAAAATCTTTGATTGGATTAAGTGTCATGGCAACAAATGGATGTACCATGGTAGGATACCTCAGCAAGATACATCCGGATTGGTATCATTACGGAAGTATCCTAACTTGGTGGAATTTGACGTATACACTTAATGGTACTACTAGATACTTCCGAAAATCAGTGGTGTATACAGAAATTTCCTAGTACAGATACACCCCTTTTCATGCAGTGAATGCTTTATTTACAAAGGCGTGGTCAAGAAACAGGCAAGGGTCAGATAACACAGGTACATCACAGGCAAGGCAAAGAATATTCCTAGGGCTAGCATGGGTCTACGATCAGCGAACAATATCCAGAGGGCTTGACATGAGGGGTAATTCAAATAACATGATCAATATTCCAGGCGAGGTGCAAACACATTCTGAAACAGCAGGCAAAGGGTTAATCCAAGATACACAGGCAGAAGATCAGGAACCGGAAACTTGGAATGGCTCCATAATGTAGCTATCGTTAGAAGAGTGATATACGCTAAACAATACTCGGCAGTGAGAGAGAGGAAGTCCAAGGCTTATAAAGCGTGTCTGATTGGATTCAGCTGTGTATGTGTAATCAGTGCATTCAGCTGTGTGTGTGTGTGTGTGTGTAATCAGTGCAATGGATGATGGGAACTGTAGTCCGGCGTGACATGTAACAGTCTGTGTGGTGTGAGAGCCAATATGATGGAGAGGCGACCTCTTCTGGCAGTCAGAAACTGCAGCGGGCACCATCGCTTCGGGGAACACAGCAGCAAGTGCCACTACCTCAGGAGGTTCTGCAGCGTCAGCCGCCACCTCTGGAGACATCATAGTGGACGCCGCCACCTCTGGGAGTTCTGTGGTGGTGTATGCAGCCCAAACACACCAAAAAGCAGTCCCCATCATGGGAAGAAATTTCAGACAGGGAAATCAGTTCAGGAACAGGAGGGATAGAGTGAGTGGGTTTGGGGATACCAGCTGCACGTGCAGACACCAGCGGTGCATCCCTCACACTGGATACCAGACTGGGATACCGAATGACTGACCTTGAATATCTGGGTGTGACAGACAGGACGTGACATGACTCTGGATGATCAGCTGTGACATGATGTGACTCTGGATGATCCGCTGAGACGTGACGAGACTCTGGAAGATCCGCTGAGACGTTACGAGTCTCTGGAAGATCCGCTGAGACGTGACGAGTCTCTGGAAGATCCGCTGAGACGTGACGACACTCTGGAAGATCCGCTGAGACGTGACAAGACTCTGGAAGATCCGCTGAGACGTGACGACACTCTGGAAGATCCGCTGAGACGTGACGAGACTCTGGAAGATCCGCTGAGACGTGACGAGACTCTGGAAGATCCGCTGAGACGTGACAAGACTCTGGAAGATCCGCTGAGAAGTGATGAGACTCTGGAAGATCCACTGAGACGTGACTTGACTCATGACGATCAACCATGACTTGGCTTGACTCATGACGATCAACCATGACTTGGCTTGACTCATGAAGATCAACCGTGACTTGACTTGATTCATGAAGATCAACCGTGACTTGACTAATGAAAATCAACCGTGACTTGGCTTGACTCATGAAGGTCAACCGTGACTTGGCTTGACTCATGAAGATCAACCGTGACTTGGCTTGACTCATGAAGATCAACCGTGACTTGGCTTGACTCATGAAGATCAACCGTGACTTGGCTTGACTCATAAAGATCAACCGTGACTTGGCTTGACTCATGAAGATCAACCGTGACTTGACTTGACTCATGAAGATCAACCGTGACTTGACTTGACTCATGAAGATCAACCGTGACTTGACTTGATTCATGAAGATCAGCGGTGTCTTGGCCTGACTCAGGACTGGCAGCTGTGACATAACGGGGCACTGTTGTGTCTGCCCTTTTGTTTGTGCTCTCTGGTGCAGGCACCATTTCAGTCATAGATGCGGTGTTGCGTTCTTCCTCCGCGACACCCACAGTGAATAGAGAGCCAACTGTCAACAGAGCAAAGTCCAAAAAACAACTCAGTGACGAACGCGGACCCTCGCGTCTAAGCATAGACTGAAGAGGTTGATTAATGCCATCACAGAAAAACTCAATCAAAATAATGCCTGGTAAATCTGAATAATGGGCTTCATTCATGAAACAGGAGCAGAACGAATTTTTGTGTAAATCGTTCGTAAAGCTGTTCTGATGTAAATTTTCAGATTCATGAATATTTTTGTATTTTCGAAACGTTAGTTGGTAGTTGGTTGGTTGGTACACCTGCTCCCTACCACGTGTAAATAGTGCATAAAAGGTTCTGTGTTCTTTTTGGCAAACTGATGACACTGAATTTTGATGCACTGGCATTATAATATTTTACAAGCTCGTTTGCTCTGTTATTTTTCTTTTTTGTAGCTGAGAGCTGATAAACTGTTTAGCTCCGGTTTAGCTTTGGCACTTGTCACTGTCACTTTTTAACCAGCCGTCGAATCAATGGAGGAGGAGCGGGACAAATACTACACCGACCAATCATCCTACATGTACAACAACAATAGAGAAGTTAATATTACTGGTAATATTCTTTCAAAATGAGATACTAGTAATATGTTACTGCCATGGATATTCCACATCATTGGAAACTTGGAATGGCTCCGTAATATAGCTATCGCTAGAAGAGTGATATATGCTAAACAATACTCGGCAGTGAGCGAGAGGAAGTCCAAGGCTTATAAAGCGTGTCTGATTGGATTCAGCTGTGTATGTGTAATCAGTGCATTCAGCTGTGTGTGTGTGTGTGTGTAATCAGTGCAATGGATGATGGGAACTGTAGTCCGGCGTGACATGTAACAGTCTGTGTGGTGTGAGAGTCAATATGATGGAGAGGCGACCTCTTGTGGCAGTCGGACGGAAGGCCACGAACCGGATTCATGACAGGGCTGATCTCTTTCAGGAAGGACATTGTTTATCAGTGTTAGGATCTTGAATTGTGTGTGTTTTCTATGTTGTCTAATTCACTCTGTTATATAGTCAACTTTCCTCCATCTGATGGCTTCTATTCTTGGACCAATTGAATTTAAGATCTTCACAGTTATTCCTTATGTGTTTAATTATTAAACCTGAATCTTTAGTCCTATGAGGATTTTGCTTATAGGAGCAAAGTCCCAAGAGTGGGTCGGGCTCCTTGAGACATTAACAAAGTCATTTTGGGATAAATAGATGACTATTCCCTGCCCAACTTCTAACCACAGGAGAGGAATGAAAATCATCTACAGTATTAACATCACATTTGGAATAGTGTCTAAAATAAGCATTTCAGTTTTTTTTTATTCTGGACATAGAATAAGTCTAATAGTAAGTCAGGTAAGTAAGTAATACACTATATGGACAAAAGTAAAGGAACACCTGACTGTAACACCAACAAGGACTTTAATGACATCTAATTCTAAATACATAGACATTAATATGGAGTTGGTCCCTCTTTGCCGCAATAACAGCTTTACTCTGCTCTACTCTACTCTACTCTATATTTTCCAACAAGGTTTTGGAGCGTTTCTGTGGGATTCTTTGCTTATTCATCCAGTAGAGCATTTGTGAGGTCAGGCACTGACATTTAATGAGAAGGTCTGGTTTATTCCAAAGCTGTAGGATGTGTTTACAGTCAGGGATCTGTGTTCTTCCACACCAGACTCATCCAGACATGTCTTTATGGACCTTGCTTTGTGCACTGGGGAACAGTCATGCTGGACTAGAAGAGAGCCTTCCTCACACTGATCCCACAAAGCTGGAAGCAAGTATTGTCCAAACTTTCTTGGTATGCTAAAGCATTAAGGCTTCCCTTTATAGCTCAGTCTTTGAATAACAACCCCACATCATTATTCCTCCCTCCACCAAACTTTATAGTTAACACAATGTTGGTAACAATAGGCAATGTTCTCCTGGCATCCGCCAAACCCAGACACATCCATCAGACTCCGTGATTCATCACTCCACAGAACAGGTTTCCACTGCTCCAGAGTCCAGTATCTGTGTTCTTCACACACTACATATGATGCTTGGATTATATTTGTTGATGTGAGGCTTCATGCAGCTGCTCGGCCACGGAAACCCATCCCATGAAGCTCCTGCTGCACAGTTTTTGTGCTGATATTAATGCCAGTGTAAGTTTGGAGCTCTTCAGCTCTGGAATTAGCAGAGTGTTGGTTATTTTTGTGCACTCGGTGAGCCACTCTGTGACTTTACATCTTCAGCTGAGAATAAAAAAAATAAAATATAAAAAAATCAAATTTTATAAGTATAAAGGTAAACGCATCTCTGTGTCATGCTGCTGCTCCTAAACGCTTCAATTTCTAATAATACCACATACCTATTTTATTTTCATCAATGTTTGTAAATGCAGCTTGCATGGCTAGTGCTTGATTTAATACACCAGTGACAAAGAGTCTGATTGAAACACCTGAATTCAATAATTAGGAAGTGTGTCCCAATACTTTTGTCCATTGTCCCCCTGTTTCACAGACAAGGCTTAAGCCTAGTCCTAGACTAAAATGTAAGTCTGATCTGTTTCAACTGATATAAACTTGCACTGACTGATCTTAAAATATATCAGTGCCTTTATTTTGTCTCAAGATGCACCCCAGTAATGTTTTTTTTTTTTCTAAGTAGGTTTATAAAAATTACTTAAATGTCCTAATTGAACTATGGCCTAATCCTGGCTTAGTCTAAGCCCTGTCTGTGAAACCAGGCCATAGTGTAATGCATATTATAAGTCTAATAGTAAGTTAATAAATAATTTTATCTAAGACTTCTCTGAAGTGGTTGGTGGCTGAGTACATACCAAATCATTTAAGATACTCAAATGTCTCTTTACAGCATAACTGAGGTGGAGCTTAATGTTTGTCTAGATTCTGGAGTCTCAGTGTTTCACAAAAGTCACATATTAGACCACTGAACTACAGACCAATTTCGTGTAGACGTCAGTTACGTCACTCGTAGCTGTGCGCACATTGTGGTGGCAGAAAAACACTGGTAACAAGTGGAGTGAAACGGGAAAAATCCACGGAATAAGAAATAAAATGCATTGTTGTGCCTTTGGATGTCAGAATCGAAATGCAAATCATTTTTATAGAATTATGTCGTCAAAAACACCATTTAAAGCTAAACGCAGATGTTTAAACAGACAGACTAATGAATGAAACCTGCTATAATTACTCTACTTTTAAAGCATAAATTTGATTTAAACAATTGGTCTACATAATATTCACATATGCAGTTCATAGGGAACATATTATATTAGCCCTACAGTTACAGCATGAAATACTACTTAAATTTTACATTTTAAAATAACAATAACAAGCTATATGCTTCAGGTGTTGCATTTTTGCACCAATGATATGACTGTAATCCACACTGCATATAATATGTATAATGCTTTCCTGTAGCTCAAATAGTAGAGCATGGCACTAGGAAAGCCAAGATCGTGGGTTCGATTCCCAGGGAAAGAAAGAGCTGACAATATTGTAAAAACTGTAACTTGAATGCAATGTAAGTCGCTTTGGATAAAAGCGTCTGCTAAATGCATAAATGTAAATGTAATGCTACATAATGCTATTAAAAAAGCTCCAAACCTTGGCATTTTTGACACATTTACCCAGTTTAAGTTTGTTTAAATTAAATTCCCATACTGCTTTCTGCATGTTTACTTCACACAAACTTTGAAAAGTTAATGGCTCATTTGAAATCTGTGTATAAATTAAAAACTATATACAAATTGGAAATACTAATTATGCAATGGCCACATTTATCAGCCTTAAATCTAAGTGGGATGAAACTAAAACCATGTTTCTGATTTCATACATAGTCCTTGAGCTTTCTGTAAATGTTTGAATGTGCAGTAGCTGAAGAAATTCAGATTCAATAGTTTGAATTCATATCAGTTAATTATCAAGCCATTAACCATTTTGATAAAAAAAATGTGAATCTACAACACAACAGAGGCTGTGTTTTTATTACTAAACAGTAAATTCTCTTACATTTCCAGAGGCTGAAGATTACTCTTAAACTTCTCAATTCATTATGTTTATTCACAGCAAAGCCATGGTGAAATGCAGGTAGACTTTAAACACAATCCTTAACAACACACACATATTCAATGCAATTATAATTCCATTCAAAGCAACAGATTGTTCATTAAATAATACACTATGTAAAAAAATAAAATAAATTCACGTAACTCTGTATCTGAATGTAATTTGTTTGTTCCAAACATGAACAAAGTCTTCAATGAGAATTCCCAGTCAATTAGATAAGGAATAATTAGACCACATAATTCACATAACATGCATTTATGCAATTCAGTTGTTTTTCTCACTATGTACTGGCCTCGTCACAATGATATACAGTCAAATTTTACTGTAAAACTTGAGCCCCTAAAATAGAGCTTGATGAACAAATTAAAAAAAATATTTGTCCAGGTCCAGTTAACAGACATGAACACTGACTTGCACACTGTGTAGTGAGTGAAGAGTCCTAAACACTTGCAGAAACTACAGTACACAGCAAAAGAGTTTGTGAATAAACAGCAAAAGACGAAACAACAAAGAGTCACGTCTGCAAATAGGTAAGATGCATTGAAATTTAGAAATTCTGACGTGTGCATTCTCTCCTTTCCAGCAAGGACATTAAAATAAAGCTTGAAACACTGAATGTTTAATATTTTACAATGAAGTTTCACCAGTGTTGTTTTCTTCTTCAGATTACACATCTGAACCAACAACCAAAGCTAAAAGATTCTTATAATCTCCTATTTGAAACAAAAACTTGTCCTATTTGTCCTAGTTTGTACCATCTAGAGCCACAGATGATTAGGTTTCTGCTTTGTTTTTGTTAGCTCATAAAATGAACCAGGATCATTTCTGATGCCTAATACTGTTCAACAGTTACATCACTCCATTAAAGGACTCGTGACATGAGAAATCAAATATTTCTCGATCCTGCAAGTTTCATAGCTCAAAACATCCTCCTCATTATAAACAAAGCATTTATTAATCAAGCTCAAAAGAAAATCCACGTCACAACTTCTTTAAAGGAACACTCCACTTTTTTTGGAAATAGGCTACATTTCCAAGTCCCCAAGAGTTAAAAAGTTGAGTTTTACCACCTGAAAGTAGTCCCCAGCTCAGTAGCCTATGATATAGCTGGGGACTACTTTCAGGTGCTGTGTAATATCACTGCGCCTGCTGCACTCATGGTACGGCAGCAAAGTTTCTTGATTATTACGCCGGAATGAGAGTATAGTTCCTAGCCATATCGGTCTAGAAAATCTCAACTTTTAATTTTCCGTCGGTCTTAGTACACGATGTAACTACAGAAGAGTCAAGCTTTAAATAGAAAAATTATTGAAACTCTTTGGTCGTTTTTGATGACCAAATGCTAATGGTCTTATCCGATTCAATGAACAATGCTAAGCTAAGCTAAAAGTGCTACCGCCAGACCCGGAGATCGGCTGAGTGGATTCAAAAACGGTAAAACTCAACTGTTTAACTCTAGGGGAGATGGAAAATGAGCCTATTTCCAAAAAAAAGTGGAGAGTTCTTTTAAGGGGAACCAAGCAACAAATCAGTTCCTGATAACTGCACTGTAAACCAATAGAGATGAACCCACCGGTGAAATATGCTGCATAGCCGCTGTGGGAGTTTGAAGCTTTGTATGCAAGTCAACTCTTATTAAAACTACTAGCATGTCACACCTCAGGAGTCTGGTTGTAGGTCTTCACATGTCGTTTGAATGAGAATGAATGTTAGGGTTTTTGTCTGTGTTTGTGTGCATTTACAGCACAGTTTCACTGATTAGTTCTTCTTGCTTTTTCCTAAAACAGAAACAGAATAAACATCAGCACACAGAGTTCCAGCACAGTGAACAGGTGCAGGTGTAGTTGTGAGTGAAATCACCAGTTGAATGCTGCTGATTGGGAGGATTGGGTCGATCTGTGCTGCAGATTTCACAGCCGGGTCTCATAGACTTATTTATGAATGTACAGGAAGGACAGGACCAGCCTGACTAAAGAGAGAAGAACTATTCATTATATAAGCCAACAATCTTGTTACGTACATTAAACTGGAAGACAGCTCAATATTAGGGCATACACATTTATACCCTGTAATGCTGTGTTTTTATGCAATCTTTTCCATTTGTGATCTCTGTCTTTCAAAGGTTTCGTAATATTTAAAGCTGTCTGTGGGAGTGTGTGGTTCATGATTATGTGGATGTAATTATTACCTGTGTGTTGCTTGATTTCAGTTTGGATCTGCCAAGTTGCAACATCTCAAGGTTAATGATGTCACTGACACTGGGTTTCTCTGGGCCACACCCACTGCTGCCTGTTGACCAATCAGAAACACACACTGAAGCGAGCCGTGATAATGACTGGAACTGGATCACTCATACACTACCGTTCAGAAGTTTGAGTCATGATTTTTTTGGTTTAAAAGAAATGAATAGATGTATCGATTGCTATTTTCTTGGCTGATTCTGATTTATTTTTGTAAGTGTGACCTGCCTGTATATAACATAGCAGATGTCATTTCCCACTATGTTTATAAATGGCCATTTTTCCCAACTTTATTAAACGTGTCATCTTTCACATCAAATTCTTACATTGTGTCAATTAATTCCGTTAGAATAAGAAGCTGTAGAGTTGTTACCATTCAAATGAAATTAGTATCAACAAACTCCATCTTTCCACTGAATCCATCTGAATTCCATCTGAAGTGGCATTAGATGTATTTACACAGACTCTTTGATGAAGCTGAGCTGCCATAAATGCATTTACAAGCAAACTTCAAATGCATATATAATTTTTAAATATTAATGTTATAAATATTTCTGAACATACAAGTTAAAAATGTTGGGAAAAATGCAATACTTAAATATGAAACCAAACCACCAGTAGATGACGACAAATTACTATTTTAATAAATGAGTCATTTAGTCATTCATTCAACGGATTCGTTTAAACGGCTGATTCATTCAGAAACAAGGCAAGTGACTGTCTTTAATGAATGGGTTACTGAATCATTGACTCACTTGATTCGTTCAAAAACGTGGATTCATTCAGTAACGAAACACCGCTGTGTTGCTCGAGGACACAAAACAGTTCTGCTGTGGCTTTGATTGGAACTATTGAGCGGGTTGGGGGGGGGGGTGTTTGAGTTTTCCCTCTTTTCCTTTTAAATGGCTTATAAGAGCACCTCGCACATTTTACTTTCACTTTCAAATTAGCAGTTATTCGGCTTCAATTGCTTGAATTAAATTCAAGCGACAACAAAATACAACGTCAAACTCATTTAGCCTATATATTAATCAAAGAACTTTTGTTAACAAAATTAATAAAAATATACCATTCAATGCCTAATAAAAAATAACAAATACTTAAAAATAACAATTGTTAAAAATAACAAAACACTTTAGAATAGGGAACACTTATTCACTATTAACTATGACTTTTCCCTCAATAAATTCCTAATTTGCTGCTTATTAATAGTTAGTAAGGTAGTTAAGTTTAGGTATTGGGTGGATTAGGGATGTAGAATAAGGTCCTGTAGAATAAGGCATTAATATGTGCTTAATTACTACTAATATATGGCTAATATTCTAGATACAAACACTGTGGAATCAAATAAATAAGAAACTAATGTTTAAAAAAACTTCCAAAATCACCTTAGATCGTCAGAAGTCAACAGGCTTTTCAAAATCCAAAATATTGCCAAACTGGCGCTTTTGCATTTCGTTTCCAAACTAAATCTTCCACCATCGTCTTGTCTTTCTTACCTCACTCTCCTCATGAGATAAATTAAATCTGACTCCTGCTGCTGATCTGTGATGCGACTGTCGTTCAGCACACTGCATTGAGCAGCTGCGTTCAGTTTTTAAATGTAGTGTGTGTCCTCTAACTGAGCTAAATGATTTTTATTACTATAAAAAAAAAAAAAAAAATGATGGTGAGGGACAGCATGCAAGTGGCGTAACCGTGTTGCGGCCTCACACAGTTATCACCATCAACACTAACTATCACAGCAAGCCTAGAGCAAACATGTTTGGACCCAAACCCATGAGTGAAGCGAGCGCACCTGTGCTGCTGTGGCTGAAGCGGGGCGGTAAAGTGCTGTATCCTCTCCAGTCGTGGCTGACAGGGCCGCTGGCGTTCGGCGGCGCTGCTGTGGTCGGCATCGACAGACCGTTCTCCTGCTCCTGCTGGCGACCGAGGCAGGCGTGACGGGCAGACAACAAGTAGAGAAACGCAGTGTCGCCGTCCCTGTAGATGCCATACGACGCTAAAGAGCGGCCGTCAGAGCACAGACACTGAGCGATGACCCAGCGCTGCACCCTGGGGTGGAAACCATACTCAACAAACATCTGCAAGAGACAAACACACCATCAGATCAATTCAACACATCAGATCTAACATCAAGATGTGTTTGTTTTGACCTTCCTACCTGCTGCTTCAGAGAAGCCACAGTCACGTGAGGGTGGACTTTTACTGTGACACAACAGGAAGATGATGCATCTTCTATTACCACAGCTAAGCTGAAGAAGAAGAAATAAAAATCACATCTGTGAAATGTGTCACCATCAGGATTTTTTTGTTATATAAGCAATACCACACTCGTAGACGTGAGATATGGCTGTATCGGCACGGCTGTAATTCGGCCGTAGGTAATCACAGCGTACCGATATACAGCCATATCTCACATCTACGAGTGTGGTATTGCGTTTATACAACAGTTTGACAGCACAAGTGTGTAATTACATAAGAAACAACAATGGAGTATCTTTAAAAGCCCTCTTTTGTGTGAACTACTTCCTTCGGCCACAGATTCAAATCAAGGTTTGATAGTTTAAGAGCTGAGTCCAAGCCTCTGTTACTAATTCCAAAACATCACTTTAGAGCTACTAACGAAGGAATGTTGAGTTGCTTCATTAAAAGCTTATTGTATTACTGTACTAAAAGCTTACTGTATTATATAGAGTATTATGAAAGAGAGATGGACTGAGCGAGTGTGATTACCGACATCTGATACAGCATTCATTCTTCAGATCAATCTCATATTCACAATAAATCATTAGTTTTAATATCTGCTGAGGAAAGCGTTATCTGTCATACCATTAATATCCTTTCATCTGTTAAGGGTAATTTTGCTGCTCAGTGCATTTGTTCGCAGCGTCAATCTGTTGTTGAAACTAAAAATAATTTCCGTTTGTGTTTATTGTTCAGTATAAAAGTCTTTACTGCTGACTCGCTCATAAAAACAGTCTCTTGTCACCACCATCTAATGGTGGAACAATCACGAACATGGACTGTTTCTCAATGCTAAACACTATTATTAAATACTACTATTATTTACATAAAATAATAATTATATAAAATAATATTTATTGAATATTAATATTTAATAAACAGCCACCAAAAAAGTTGCAAGGCAATTCAGTCAAAAGTACAAAGGCAGCGCTCTGATATACAGCATTGAATTTACATAAACATGGGATTTTTTCCAAAACAATCTTCTCTGGAATAAATAATAGATTAATGAGTCCAAAGACTGCCTGTTAGATTTCCCCAAAACTAATTACAACTCATGTGTAACCACTACAGAGAGATCAGAACCAGCTGTAAATTCCAGAAGATCTGGCCGAGGTGAGGCGCTCTCTCTGCGGGTTCATGAGCGCTGAACGGCCGCTGACGCTCTGGAGCTCACAGCTCCGAAAACATAGACGCAAAATTTTCAAATAGACGTTATCTTTATTAACAACTGCATATTTGAACTATAAACAAGTACATTCTCGCCTGAAAACCTCTTAAAACTACATTCCGTGACACGAAAACAGTAATATTTATAAAATGATACTGGATTTGGGAGTCACCATGACACTCGCTGTAAGAAGTGCCGCAAGCGGAGTGATACGATTACAAACTGTGAAAGGGCTGTTGGAGATCTAATATCGCACTCTTATCAGCCAATCAGATTCGAGGACCAGAAAGAACTGTTGTATAATTAAATGTACTGTATCTATATGTATAGTGGTTTCATGTTGCTCTATTTTAATGTTTATTATTTTCAAGATTTCAACACGAAAGTCATTAACACATTCATACAAATGAAACAGTTATGCATCTTTGCTAGAAACATGTGAAGTCTCTATAAGTGAATGCTGAATCATTTGTTTAAGTGATTCATTAAGAAATGCTGATTCATCCAGTAATGAAACAACTGAAATCTTTATGAGTGAGTCATTGGCTCTTTCTTTAAAGTGAATCATTAAAAAGTGCTGATTCATCTAGTAATGAAGCAAGTGAAGTCTTTGTGAATGAGTCACTAAATCAGTCTTTCAAGAGATTTGTTCATAAACAGTGATTCATCTGAAACAAGTGAGGTCTTTATGAGCGAGTCTCTGGCTTATTCTTTCAAGAGATTCATTAAAAAGCGCTGATTCATCCAGTAACGAATCAAGTGAAGTCTTTATGAGTGAGTCACTGATTTATTCTTTCAAGAGACTGGTTCAAAAACACTGATTTGTCCTGTTAATGAAGCACGTGGAGTCTTTACGACTGAGTCACAGAATCATTCTTTCAAGAGATTCACTCACAAACGCAATTAATCCACTAATGAATCAAGAGAAGTCTTTATAAGCGAGTCATTGAATCATTCATTTAAACCAGCTTTAATTGTTTTTTTAAATCATTCAAAACAGACTGCAGCAATTAACATTTTGTCAGAACCTCTAGTACATCACATGTTATTTTTTTGGTTGTCTATTCAGAACTGTAGGAGAATCATGATCTGTATATTAAACAAAAAATCATGACTCTCAGTTTCTCCAGAATCATGCAGCTCTACACTGCAAAAACTGCTTTTCTTACTTAGATTTTTTGTCTTGTTTCCAGCCAAAATATCTACAAAGTCTTAAATCAAGAAGGATTTTCTAGACAAGTAAAAATAATTGTCTTGTTTTCAGAAAACAATA